>BROG01000184.1:965000-1161337 GCA_030159075.1 Atrina japonica
CAGAATTTTCTACGTAAAGACTTCACTTCCTAAGTTGCTGCACTGTCGCCATGCTTTTACTTAAATACCAAGATTGTTGAATAGATTGTTGAACTGAACATGATGTCACAAAACATACAATATTTCAAAAGAAACCAGATAACTCTCCATTTTAAGTTTACAATCCGTCTGACACTTTATGTCATAGTATAATGTTTTCAAAATGTTCTGTGTATTGGTATTGCAAATTTATGAAATTATTTTGAATTATATTTAGCATTTTAGTGATTTTATAATTTTGTTTGTAAATGTAATACGAAGAATCAGAAAAATCCAGTTGTAATTTCAGAGGCTATGTATGTTTGTTAATAACCTCCTCTTTGTTTTTATTTCATTATTACAAAATTTACATAAATATTAATTTTTGCTGACTTCAAAAGAACTTTGCGAGCTCTTTAAAATCAAATTTAAAAGTAAAATGAAACGATATGAAATATTGCTGACGATGGTAAAGTGGTACTATGATTTAAAGAGGAAGGACGGGGTTCAAGTACGGCTACCCCCAGATCACATCAAAGACTATCCAATATAGTGAATGTTCCTTTGCCAAGCGCATGAAAACCTAGATCCCATACCATGAAAGGTTTGAATAGGCCTAAATCAATCTCAGTTCGCTAGCATACCTCCATAGCAATAGTACAGGTCAAAAGTTGTGACACCTTATTTATCTGCGAACGTCTTCACATAAGTAAAAATTTCTTGTCGAGATGTAAAACAACAAAAACGCACAAATTGAAAACCCCAAGCAAACAAATAAACTAACAAACAAAACATGGAATATTTAGATTACGTTTGTGGCACTAAAATAGGAGATACATGAACTGTCTGTGTGTAAATCGTAAACACACACACACACACACAAAACTGAAAGTCAAGTTTTTGCATGTTATTCTTTGCACTGCCTATCGGCGAAGTATTTGCAACTGAAGTAATCAGTACGCATTAATTAAAAACATCACCACAAGTGTTGATATATTAATTGCTATTATTAATTAAATTCATATTTTCAGTGCATTGTTTTTAGAATTAAATCAATTTCGTCAATATATAAGAATAATATCACAATGACTCCGTTAGTAGTCCCAAACGGTTTATAGATAATCATAGAACCGCCTACAAATGAATGACATTTTATCACTTCAATGAAATGATTGAGCTGCTTTTCTCCTTTAAATCAATTCTGTGCAATTTCATTGCCATTGAGAATACAAGAATTTGCTTAGAATATAGAAATTACTGGTTGACCATTACGGAGATTGGTTTAACAGAAATAGGTACATGTGTAGAAGAATCCGTGGCGGTATCCTTTCCTCAACCCCCCTCTCTCTAATAGCCTTTAACAGAAATAGGTACATGTGTTGAAGAATCCGTGGCGGTATCCTTTCCTCAACCCCCCTCTCTCTTATAGTCTTTAACAGATATAGGTACATGTGTAGAAGAATCCGTGGCGGTATCCTTTCCTCAATCCCTCCCCTCTCTCTGATAGTCTTTAACAGAAATAGGTACATGTGTAGAAGAATCCGTGGCGGTATCCTTTCCTCAATCCCTCCCCTCTCTCTGATAGTCTTTAACAGAAATAGGTACATGTGTTGAAAAATCCGTGGCAGTATCCTTTCCTCAATCCCCCTTTCTATTATAGTCTTCTATTACTCCTCTGTATTCTCCATGAATTAATTGGAACCTTTTGTTTGCCGCTGTTATGTAATGTTAATCATTTCCCCCCCACAGTATTAATCATTTTTTTCAAACATTTAGTTCAGCAAAGAGATGCCTTCTAAATGACTGACTTTATCGCAGCGTTAATATATGTATGTTAGTTGCAGAAATGCGCAGCAACTGTCTTAACATAAACCTGATTATAAAATAAATTTAATAATACATCTTGACGATATGTGTGATAACCTGTTTCTTTATAATCTTAAATGATGTGCATTAAATACCAATTCCTTACTAAGAGATGGTGAACCTATGGTAGAAGATGGTAGAGGAAACACACACATAGTCTGTTGGAGCTTCCGATCATACCACACTAGTTTCAAGCATGATCAAAGGACATTAATTATTTTGTTGGTAACAAATATAGCGTCAATCAATACATTCTCGAACATATGATATTTTGATCATGCATCGTAATCAATGTCAATTGTACTGACTTTTCTTATATACACGCAGTTTCATCTGTGCGCTTGTATATCAGGAGGCTTGACTTGTATACCGGCATGCTTGACTTGTATATCGGTAGGTTTGACTTGTATATCGGTAGGTTTGACTTGTATATCGGTAGGTTTGACTTGTATATCTTTAGGTTTGACTTGTATATCAGTTGGTTTGACTGACAAAGTTTTGGGGGAATAAGCAAATACAAGTTATCATCGTTATAAATACAGTACCTGAAAAAAAAACTGTTGATAAGAATCAGTTTATCCTGACGATAACCAATCTATCTTATAACGTTATTTTCATTGATAATGTGAACTTCGTTCAATACATGAAATTTGATAGAACAAAGACGTTTATCTCGACATTTTTAGCGCACATGCAGTAATTTTTTTTATTATATATTGGTAACTGCAATACTTATGTAACTATGAGAGTATTTGGGATTAAAGATTACACGCAAACACAGACATACGGACACACATACAAACACGGACACACACGGACACACAGATACATAAATACGGACACACACACACAAACATGGGCACACACACAAACACAGAAACACGGACACACACACTCACAAACACGGACACACACAAACACACACACACACACACATCAATCAATTAATCACTCAATCGAACAATCAATCAAATAATGTATATTCTATATATCTATATATCCTTCTGTCTCTCTGTCTATTTATCTATCTATCTATCTATCTATCTATCTATCTATCTATCTATCTATCTATCTATCTATCTATCTATCTATCTATCTATCTATCTATCTATCTATCTGTCTGTCTGTCTGTCTGTCTGCCTGTCTGTCTGTCTGTCTGTCTGTCTGTCTGTTAATGACTCTTCTTTCCAAAGACAGTTTCATCTTGTCAAAAAAGCTAATCGTAGATATAAAATACAGGACAGACGGAAGAAAAGCATCTTATGCGGTGTTAAATTTACGTGACTCCAATATATACTAGCTTCGCATCACTTTACACTGTAGAAATGGGCGAAATTTATGTAAGAACGGAACAATGTTGAAACATACTCACCAAATAATGATAATTACAATGTTTTCTTGTTTGTTGTAATCAAGGAAATTAATACTTTTATTTGTTATTGACACAGTATTTTTATCTGTCTGAAAGATAATTCTTGTGCCTAAAATGTGAAATATGTCTACATATGTACTTATGTAAGTTAAAACATATGGACGATTCGTGACTCTGTTGCACTTAAATGGTATACGGAAGTCTTTTGTCTGAACCAGCACTTTAAATACGTACAATGTGTGTGGATACAGCTCTCTCTCTCTCTCTCTCTCTCTCTCTCTCTCTCTCTCTCTCTCTCTCTCTCTCTCTCTCTCTCTCTCTCTCTCTCTCTCTCTCTCTCTCTCTCTCTCTCTCTCTCTCTCTCTGTGCATGTGTGTCACTGTGTGTAACCCAATAGAAAGAAATTCACTACAAACATTATGTGTTTGACTTCCAATTTTCCAGTTTTGCTAAAAATTTATTCATGTCAAAGTAACTGTGTAGCAATGAGTTTTTGATGAGAGTCATTGGAATATGCTAAGTGTTTATCTATAATCAATGGTGATATATCTGACCGTTCAGGTTGCTAAGCCTAATTCACAACCGATGATATTATTTTTATTGACTGCTACCCACCGTCAACAAATTATGCTATGCAAAATGTTTGGTCATTTGATTTTCTAGGGATTCTCATGTGTCCATTGTTTTTTATTTGATTTTATGCTGTTGGCACACCTTTACGATTGTTAGATATTAAACGTTTTGAAATTGATACTTATTAGTTCCACTGAAAGATATGGTATTGTAATGGTTTTGTAATTGATACTAAAGTAACAGTTTTACAAACGATGGCGAAATAAATGATCAAGACGATCATTTCTGTTAATAAGACTTCATTAGTTGAACTCAGACTTGGTATAAATGTATATTTCCGAAATAAAAAATGGTATCAGGCAAGGTCAAATAATAAATCTAAATGTATTGCCAAAACCGTCATTTTTGAAAAGTTTTAAAAATATATAACTGAGCCGAAATAGATACGACTGTTCCAAATATGGATGATTTGTATTTTAAACACCATATTTACCAAGCAAAACCGAGGAAGAACTAAAATCAACTTATTCTCAAATTAATCTGAGATTTGGAAATCTAAAACGCAATTTTGATCGTCTTGTTATCGTGTGAGATCAATGGATACATTAATTTGAATTGGCTGTCGCGTTTTCAAGTTATCATCAAACTTGTTATACCATTTTATCTTTTGCAAAAAATCAATATGTCAGTCGATGTAAAATCAGTTACGCAAATTCTTTGAACTCCTCCAGGAAACTTAAACAGATAAATAACTATTGAAGAATTAGCTGAACACAGCAATTTCTTATTCTGAAAATTTTGTTTTAAAATTGAAATACCAATTTAGGTCAAGATTTATGATTTTAAGTAGAGTCGATGGCGGTAAATGTTATAAAATCATAAAAGATACATATTTACGTGCTTGTAAATATTTTATTGCTTTCAGCTTACAGCAAATTTTGTAAATCGATTAAGAGAACTTTGATTAGGGCCACACTCTTATCCCTTATCAGATTTCAAACCTCCGCGGTATACCAGTTTACACGTAAACGATCGGTGATCTTCCCATAATGCTCTATAATAAAGTTTCCGTATGAACAATAAAATCACCATTGCCATATGATTGCAAATACATAAGATTAGTATAAAAACTAACAAAGTATTGCGTAACTAAGGTATAGATGAAAGAAAACATCGGAAAATTATTAAGTGTTATCCAACTGAGTTTTGGTTGGTTTCCTGGATTGTGCTCTAAGTTGAGGAAATAAATTCTAACTTAAACTGTGTAATTTTAAATCGGGTATCAAGTTCAAATTATTGCAAACTGTTAATTAAACAGTAGCTTATAATTTGATCGTATCAGGCGCAGAGACAGAGCCAAGAGAGAATTATATGTAATTTCATTATGGGGTTACGAATCCTTAATGGTATAATGTTGAAGTATTAACCAATAAACTCACCAGTGATAGCGACAAACTCATGTGATAGCATCACTTATATATTCAAATGGTTTTAGAAATTGTCATCAAAATATATATTAGTATTGGGTATATTTAAAACGTTTGAAACAGACAGAAGAAACAAACAACTCGCAAACGAATAATGGTAAAGATTTAGAAAATAAAAAATATATATAGGTATAAAATAATAGATAAATGGATAACAAAAATAAAAAAAAAAATAACAAATGTTTTATTTTGTCAAGGACCATATTCCCATTTAGGAAATGTCTTTATTTGAAACTGTACATAGAATAGTGTATCGGATAATCCAACATGTTTTGATATAGACTTATAAGGAACTCACAAATTGTATGACATGGTAAAACATCTTTTCGACCCCGTGTGCCTTTACTGGAGATTCAATTTTGAATTCCATAAATGATAATTCCCCATTAAATAGAAACATTTTATGATAGGAAGAAGGCGAACTTGATGAAGACCTATGAAAGCGAAAAATGAGTAAAAACGAGATTTTTTTGTCAAACAGAATATCTTTAAATTTAAAAAACAATACTTCCGACGATGTGCTGTTTAAATGTACAAATACAGCGTTATAAATCAATCCATCAAATTTCAGCCAGATATCAACGTAGCAGAGAAATAACTAGATTGTGCGTTTCATTCTGTGTTCTAATTTGACAGTTTGGAGAAATTGCACTTGGGTAAAATTAATTTCAACGATGCAGAGAAAAACAACAACAACAAAAATTTCTGATGTACATACAGCTTTTAAAATTAGATTTTGTAATCATAAATGTCATAGTATGAATTTGACCACATGACACGAATTATGACATGTGAAACTATATATGACATTGGTAATTTAACACTGTTATGTTTGTTAAACTAATGATATGACATGCAGGAAAATTAAAAAACAGAAAGCGTAATAGAGATATCTTATACATGCTGGTAATCATGGATTAAAAATCCTCTAAATATTTTCAATCATTCCAAACATATCGATGTGTACAGATACAAACAAGCTGTTATTTGTTTGTTTTTTTATCAAATGTCAATCAAATAATGTCCCATCTGTTTTTCTGTTAATGACAGTATTGACAGTTGTTTCCTTTACTAAACATATTCCACACGTCATACTATCCTTTGTAATCTCCCAAGGACAACGTTTTACTGAACAAATTTAAATGAAACATATTTTTTTTTTTTAAAAAAAACACAAAGGACTTAGTTTTAGTGAAGTATGTTGATAACGATCATCTTAATACTTTCAACAACGAAATCTATTCTTGCGTTCTAACTAAACCACTTACAAAGATATGACCGATTTATTAGTGCATCGCCCTTTAACGTCGATCTAATGTTCGGTTCTATCCCAGCACGAACCTAAGCTGATTTTGTGAGAAAATTTGCTATTTTACTTTCGGAGTTCTCTTCTTTAGAACTGAGCTAAAAACAAAAGCAGCTTAACAAGTTTACTATCTGACACAAAATACACTCACACATATCCTTACAAAATTGCAAAAATACATTGTCCGACACAAAATACACCCACACATGTAACCGTACAAACCGTACGCTGTTTTATACAAAATATTACTCACACACGTAATCTTACAAAAATACACTGTCATACACAATCTACACTCACACACATACACTTACAAACATACACTGTCATACACAATCTACGCTCACACACATACACTTACAAACATACACTGTCATACACAATCTACGCTCACACACATACACTTACAAACATACACTGTCATACAAAATCTACACTCACACACATACACTTACAAACATACACTATCATACACAATCTACACATACACTTACAAACATACACTGTCATACACAATCTACGCTCACACATACATTTACAAACATACACTGTCATACACAATCTACACTCACACATATACACTTACAAACATACACTGTCATACACAATCTACGCTCACACATACATTTACAAAAATACACTGTCATACACAATCTACACATACACTTACAAATATACACTGTCATACACAATCTACACTCACAAACATACACTTACAAAAATACATCGTCATACACAATCTAAACTCACACACATACACTTAGAAATATACACTGTCATACACAATATACACTTACACATATACACGTACAAACATACACTGTCATACACAATCTACACTCACACATACACTTACAGACATACACTGTCATACACAATCTACAATCACATATACACTTACAAACATACACTGTCATACACAATCTACACTCACATATACACTTACAAACATACACTGTCATACACAATCTACGCTCACACATTCACTTACAAACATACACTGTCATACACAATCTACACATACACTCACACACATACACTTACAAACATACAAACATACACTGTCATACACATATCAACACATATACACTTACAAACATACACTGTCATACACAATCTACGCTCACACATACATTTACAAACATACACTGTCATACACAATGTCATACACAATCTACACTCACACACATATACACTTACAAACATACACTGTCATACACAATCTACGCTCAAACATACATTTACAAAAATACACTGTCATACACAATCTACACTCACACATACACTTACAAATATACACTGTCATACACAATCTACGCTCACACACATTTACAAACATACACTTACAAAAATACATCGTCATACACAATCTAAACTCACACACATACACTTACAAATATACATCGTCATGTCATAATCACAATACATACACTTACACATATACACGTACAAACATACACTTACACATATACACGTACAAACATACACTGTCATACACTCACTCACACATACACTTACAGACATACACTGTCATACACAATCTACAATCACATATACACTTACAAACATACACTGTCATACACAATCTACACTCACATATACACTTACAAACATACACCGTCATACACAATCTACACTCACACACATACACTTACAAATATAAACTGTCATACACAATCTACACTCACACACATAAACTTACAAACATACACTGTCATACACAATTTACACTCACACATACACTTAGAAATATACACTGTCATACACAATCTACACTCACACATACACTTACAAATGTACACTGTCATACACAATTTACACTCACACATACACTTACAAATATACACTGTTATACACAATATACACTTACACACATACACTTACAAATATTCACTGTCATACACAATCTACACTCACACACATACACTTACAAACATGCACTGTACTACCTAGAATACACGCACACACTGACACTTACAAATATACAAACATGCGCTGTCCTACCGTAAATACACTCACACACATACCCTTAAAACATGTACATGTCCTACCTAAAAAAACCTCACACTGATAGCCTTACAAACATGCAGTGTCTCACCTAAAATACACTCACACACATAGACATACAAAATGCACTGTCCTACATAAAATACACTCACACACATAATCTTACAAACATGCACTGTCCTACCTATAATACACTCACACACACATAGTTGTACAAACATACGTTGTTCTACCCTGGAATTCAGTCAAATACATTGCCTTACAAACATGCGCTGTCCTTTCTAAATTACACTCACACACATAGCCTTACAAACATACACTATTAGTTCTAAAACACACTCAAGCGCACACATAGCCTTACAAACTTGCACTGACCTACACAATATACCCTCACACACATAGCTCTATAAACATGCACTTTCCTACCTAAAATACACTCACACATACATAATCTTAAAAGCATGCACTGTCCTACCTAAAATACACTCGCACATACATAACCTTACAAGAATGCACTGCCTACCTAAAATACACTCACACACATAGTTTTACAAACATACATTGTCCTACCTAAAATACACTCACATGCATACCCTTACAAACTTAAACTGTCCTACCCAAAATACACTCACACAAAAAGCATTACAAACATGCACTGACCCTATCTAAAGTCCAATCTTACAAACTACAATCTGCACTCAAACACACACATAGCCTCATAAACATGCACTGTCCTACCTAAATACATTCATACACATTGCCTTACAAACATGAACTATCCTACCCAAAATACACTCATACACAAATAGCTTCACAAACATGCACTATCCTTTCTAAATAAACTCAAACACATAATCTTACAAACATGCACTATCCTATCTAAAATACACTCACAAACATAGCCTTACAAACTTGCACGGTTCTACGTAAAATACACTCACACACATAGCTTACAAATATGGACTCTCCTACACGATATACACTAACACACACATAACCTTACAGACATGTACTATCCTACCTAAAATACACTCATACACAGCCTTACAAACATACAAAGTCCTACCTAAAATGCACTCACACACGCAGTCTTACAAACATGCACTGTCCTTTCTAAAATACACTCACATACATAGCCTTACAAACATGCAGACCTACCTAATATACACTCAGATATCTAGCCTTACAAACATGCACTTTCCTACATAAAATACACTCACACACATAACCTTACAAACTTACACTGTCCTACCTAAAATACACTCACATACATTGCCTTATAAACATGCAATGTCCTACCTAAAATACACTAACACACATAGCCTTACAAACTTACAAAAATACGCTGTTTTACCTTAAATACACTCACATACAACTTTAAAAACATACACTGTCCTACCTAAAATACACTCACACACATAGCCTTACAAACTTACTCTGTCCTACCTAAAATACACTCATATCTAGCCTTACAAACATGCACAGTCCTACCTAAAATACATTCACACACAGCTTTACAAACATACACTGTCCTACCTAAAATACACTAACACACATAACCTTACAAACTTAAAAACATACACTGTCCTACCTAAAATACGCTAACACACAGCCTTATAAACATACACTGTCCTACCGAACATAACCTTACAAACTTACAAACATACACTGTCATACTTATGAACGATCAAACACATAACTTATAAGATAGGATCGAAGTATGGCATAGTTGGGACCATTTGATTTGCGATTTCAATCATTCCTGTGTAAACACGTAAACAGGTAAAATAATATTTCCTTTGTAAATCCTGCTGGAGTATTTTATCCGTTCGTCTCTTTTCCTGTGGTAGAATAATGAAAACTAATCAACAGAAACGTTTGATACTGTAACGTATGAATTTATAATGTTTTATTACGAGTTCTTACCCATTTTTGCCCATAATCCCGAATAATCACGCAACAAACGAGACAAAGTTGCATAGCACAGTTAATTTCTATAGCAAGTTTGGATGTGGTCAGGAACACAATAACTATAGGTTATCTATCTGTTTCTCAGAGACACGGTCCACCGAGGTTTTATAACTCTGACAATTAAAACCAGATAGTGTCTATGATCGAACTCACAGAAGCTCTGGAAATACACTAAACATAATTAAAAATTCAGTAAGACTCTTTTTGACTAAATCCAGACGGACATTCTACCCCCCCCCGAAAAAAAGAAACAACAGCGCCAGCAACAGTAAAACGACGGATCAAAATCAGTATGTCACCAATCAAGCATTGATCTCGGAACGTAGAAACATATTCCAGAATGATAAAGTATCATAGGAGTTTACTTTTGTATTTTAACAATGATCCGAATGCCGTTACTAAATGCCTAGATAACTACAAAGGTCGATACTTCAATTTCAGCTTGTGTGTTACATGACTGCACGGTTATTCGAGTTCTGTATAAAATCAGTTTCGGTACTAGGTTTTCTTTCTCAATTTGATTAATCTATTTCGAGTATAATATGAGTTCTGCTACTGTTCTGGCCATTATTTAAGTAAATAACTGATGCAAATGAATTTAGTACACATCTGGATACGTATCATCAATTCAATGTGCTTGTTTTTGAGTAGAAAATAAGGATCATGTTCATAACAAATTTCAATATTATCATTTTGGGTTTTTGAAACCATTGGGTAATAATAATTCTAAAAGTCTCAGTGCTTTATATAATCTGATAACTGCATAGTACCATAATTTTAATCAATAGAGGTGATACATAGAACCAGGCTTAAATGATTGATTATTATATTCTATAAATGAACTTATATAGAATTCCTTGTCTAAGAACGTGATTCAAAGCACGCACAACGAATAGAGAGAGAGAGAGAGAGAGAGAGAGAGAGAGAGAGAGAGAGAGAGAGAGAGAGAGAGAGAGAGAGAGAGAGATATTTGTTGATCTCACAGAAGATAATCGTTTTTGTTTCAGCAGATAAAATATCGACTATTCACTAATTATATCCACAATATTTCATCATTTGCACAATTATAATGTTGCATCAGCATCAGTGGAAATCCTTTGATAAGATTTTGTCGGTAAAGCATCCGATAGCTGACTTTGACATGGGGATGACAAGCTTCACATGGATAAACATTTGCTTCCTGATATTTTTATCCCTTCAAATCACAACTACAGATGGTCCCATGCCCATACGAACATATCTTCTGAACTCAATGATTATCACTGCAAATGTAGACACATTTCCAGAGGGATCAACTTATCAATTTCAAATATACAGAAATGTTTTATTGGTTATCCCTTGGGTTAATACCGAACCAAGTAGGCCTGATTCGTATATTGAACTGTCATTGATAAGTAATTGCTGATAAGAAATCCAGGAAATATGAAATTAACTTGGCATGTATTTATTTTTAGATTATATGCGCTTAAAGAGCACTCGTATAGTTACACAAGCCAATTACCTAAAGGGTAAACTTGTCAATTCTGTAGGAGACGATGTTTTCGATGTTGAATCATTCACCGCTAAATAGTGAAAAACATAATTACCACTACCACCATCAACAAAAATAACAGCAGCAACAACAACTACAGTAACGACAATTACAACAACAACAATAATAACACCCAAAACAAAAAACAAGAACATCAACAACAACAATTACAACAACAACAAAATCAGCATTAACAACACCAACAGCAAAAGTAATGATATTAATCTAAACAACAGCAACAACAACAACAACAATATAATAATAATAATAATAATAATAATGATCTTAATGAATAATAATAAAATAATAATAATGAAATTATTATACTGATAATCATAATGAAAATGATAAAAATGATGAAAATGTAAATACTTATTGTAATAACAATACTTACAATAACAAATCGATGACGATGACCACAACGTAGCCGACGACCACGGTGATGAAGTTGACGATGATGATGATGATATTGATGATGATGACAATGTTCTCTAAGTGAATGTATTTTGAGGACAGATCGTTGTTTGATTTATGAAAACAATATTTTTGTTTGAATTACAGATTTTACGGACGCTTGTTTATTTCGCTATCTTTCACTATAATGATATATATAATGAAACAATAATGATTTAGAGAACATTGAACAGAAAATGCATTATGATTTAAAGAAAATGTACTGTTGCGTTATACCACTAAAACAGTGAAAGTTACATATATAAAATTCATGGAACCAAAGATGATTTGATATGTAATAAATGAAATTTATATTTGTTGTTTGTTTATTGTTGTTTAACGTCCCACTCAAGAATCATACATCTACTGCGACACGGGACCTCGAGTTTTACTGTCTCATTCGAAGGACAAGAAACCATCCTGCTGCCGGCTGGACTCGAACTCAGGACCTAACGATCTAGAGTCGAGCGCGCTACCGACTGAGCCAGGCCGGCTCGATTAAATTTATATATGTTTGAAATATCATAGAAAAAAGTATAAGTCTTCAGAATGTCCAGGATACAATATACAAATCTGGTGAATATTGGCCAAACACGGAAATCGATAGGATCAGGTGTCATGGAGGAGTAAGCATCCCCTGCTAAAGGGTTACACCCACCGCGAGTCCACGGTCGAATTCAAATAAAATAAGTGAAGATCAAATCTTCGTCACAATTGGTACAGACGACTCAACAACCGCTAACCGTAATTGACCATTTCATTAATTGAGAGCAAGGCCATTGTAACTATCGTAACATGAAACGCGATTCTCGATATCCCTGTAACAATAACATATCAATATGGAATAATCATACGTTGAACACGTCCTGGCATATCGGATTATTTTTCAAATATAAAAACCATATACAGGATATTGAGGGTTATTACTACTTGAATGTAGAAAATATACGATGGTAAAGCCGAAATAGTCGCGTTTGTGGTGTAAACTGGTTCTTAATTTCCGTTTTTATGTGGAAAAGTCTAAGTAAAATGTCTAAGTAGGATGTGTGTTTGTTTGATTCTGATGTTTCTTTAAATTCTAGTTCACAGATTGAGATACACCGCATTAATATATGGGTGACAATTGTCATTATTAATTGGTTTATTTAAAAGTCAAATTAAAGGTCATCACTAGCTGTCACCATGACTCTGTCTTTTTTCTACTTTATGTTAAAAGTATATGATATAGTTTACAGCTCACCCGTCTGAATCCTAAGTCAGAAGTGAATATATCTGTTCTCAGTTACTGAATACTATTTTTGGAAAATCAATATATATTATAAACATAATGCCAAACTTAGAGTTTTGAAAAAGGGGCTAAAAATGTTCGATCGTTTCTTTCAATAAGATATCATCAGTCGAGCTTAAATGAAAAATCGATGTACATTTTTAAAATAGTAAATGAAAGGTCGAATGACAAATCTGTTCTTAGATACGGAATGATTATTTAAAAAATCATATATTTCATAATTTAAGTAACTACTCACAGGATGTTAAAACTAATTATTTCCATTCAAGTTTAAGTAGAAAAATTTAAATAAAAGATAATTTAATGAAAGAATATACAAATCAATGGACTTTTAGATACTGTTCATTTGATTTGCAACATAACACAGGTGTTTGTTGCAAATATGGACACTTTAAGTCAGTGACAGCTAGTGCTCGAAAATTTTGTATAGGTAAATTAAGTAATTTATCTCTGTTTTGTATGGTAAGGAGTGCTAAAGACGTTAGATATTAAGGGCTATTAGTCGCTACTATGGTTTTGTCAGTTATATTTATCTTAAGTAAGGTTCCTGAGCGAACATTGTCGGCTATCTGTGTAACATTCTAATCAGCTTGGCTCGTCGCTATGTAGCTGCAATCATCGTCGTATAATCATATCTAAATATATTGTTTCAGATGCAGATGTGAACTAAACGTGCAAGGAATTAACAAAAAATCGAGTAAATAGAAATGAATCACATCAAGACCAATCGCGGTACGATCGGAAGACTCTAAGCACCTGCTTGCGATACTCGCCAAAATATTTTCTGGCATTGCAGTTTTATCAAGGTTTATTTTTTCCTTGTCCTATGGTAACTTTACCTGCTAAGGCTGATATTAAAACAATTTAGGCTTTAAAAGTTGCAATTTCTTTACAAAGATTTCTGTATGTAAACATTTAATTATATATATATATATATATATATATATATATATATATATATATATATATATATATATATATATATATATATATATATACGTGTCCGTGAGTATGCTTGTGTGTTTAATTAGTTGTTACAGGTTCCACAGACTTTTGTTTTTGTGTTATAGCTGTGTATCTGGTACTTTAGATAATATCATAATGTAAAACAGAACATTATATAACAGTTACCTAATCACTCTTGATCGTGATCTTACCGCGTATTAAACAAAATACGTAAGACGTGCTATGGTGAACTTAATCTTCTTTTGGTATCACTAAGATGGCGATCCATTTATGTACAATCTCTTAATTCTAAAAAGTTTGCTTAAAAGAAACTTTAAAATGCATAATGTCGATTAAAACCTCAGTACATTCATATTTCACTGCAAGGATATCAGCAGGACGATGGTGAAATACTGTATAAAGTGTTCTACGATGAAGTGATTAGATCTGTCATAAAAAAAATATCATCCATGGTAACAACGTAATGTGACAGGTTTACATTTTTATCAATAAGGCCATTCACTGTTTTATATTATACATGGACATAGGAACATTTTTGACAAAGTGTTTTCTAAAGACAATTTATATCAATTGTAACTATTTATGAAACCATTTGAGGGTTCAGCAACTTTATCATAGTGTCATGTCGTGTTAACTTTTAAAACTTGCAAAGCCTACCCCAAGAGTTCTAATGTCACTTCGAATACTTTCCCAATACCCCGACTACTCCAAGAATCCTTATGTAACGCTCAACACTTACTCACATACCATGACAACCTCAAGAACTCTGATGTCACATCGAACGCTTTATCCATAATGAAGTCCTGCACATTCTATTGATTTATACTTTGGCATCTCAAATTTTTTATATCCATACCCAGAGTACTTACTCCGTTGTCGTGCTTAACTTTCTCTCATACCATGACTACCGTATGCATTGCGATAACACGCTTTATCGATACCCGGACAACCTCATGTACTCCATTGTCACGCCAAACGTTCTCTCATAACATGGCAACCCTATGAACTGCGATATCACGTCACATGTTTCATCCATACCTTGCCTACCTCATGTACTCCGATGACATGCCGAACTTTCTCTCATACCATGACAACCCTAAATACAAAGAACTCCGATGTCAAGTTCAACACTTTCTCCATACCCAGACTACATCATATACACCGATGCCACGCCAAACTTTCTCTCATAAATGACCACCCATACCCAGATTACCTCACATACACCAACGCCGCGCCAAACTTTCTCTCATAAATGACCACCCATACCCAGATTACCTCACATACACCAACGCCGCGCCAAACTTTCTCTCATACCTTGATTACCCATGCCCATACTACCTCACATACACCGATGCGGCGTCAAACTTTCTCTCATAAATAACTACCCATACGCAGACTACCTGAAATACACCGGTGCCAAACTTTCTCTCATATCTTGACTACCCATATCCATACTACCTCACATACACCGATGCCGCGCCAAACTTTCTCTCATACCTTGACTACCTATACCCAGACTACCTCACATACACCGATGCAGCGTCAAACTTTCTTTCATACCTTGACTACCTATACCCAGACTACCTCACATACACCGATGCAGCGTCAAACTTTCTTTCATACCTTGACTACCCATATCCATACTACCTCACATACACCGATGCCGCGCCAAACTTTCTCTCATACCTTGACTACCTATACCCAGACTACCTCACATACACCGATGCAGCGTCAAACTTTCTTTCATACCTTGACTACCTATACCCAGACTACCTCACATACACCGATGCGGCGTCAAACTTTCTCTCATACCTTGACTACCTATACCCAGACTACCTCACATACACCGATGCGGCGTCAAACTTTCTCTCATACCTTGACTACCCTAAGAACTGCGATATCACGTCAAACGCATCCCTATTTCATTTTGAACACCCATGATGATAAATTCTTTATACACTTTTATATAAACCGATATGATGAAAAGGATATGATTAATGTACATTTTTGTGTCGAGTTTTTAAATATTTAATTATATGTTCAGTATGCATCTGCTTCCTTTGTATTTTATGTGAAATTTGTCATGATTTAGATACTTTCATTTCCTACCAAAGTATGATATAGCACAAAGATAACACAAATGTGCACTTGATGTATGGAAAACCACTCATTGACATAAAACCGGAGTGAGGAAACGGCTAACAGATTGACTGAATGATAACTATGGAATAATTTCATATAGTATGTCCATTGTAGTACTCACGTGTCTATACCATCAATTTCACTTGATTTGCTCTCTATTAGTAACATGAGCTGAAATATTGTGAAAGGAAATCAATTTGAGCTTTCTCTCATGTAACATGAATATAATTTACTATACCTTCATGTGTCTA
Organism: Atrina japonica; assembly: GCA_030159075.1. Lineage (NCBI taxonomy): Eukaryota > Metazoa > Mollusca > Bivalvia > Pterioida > Pinnidae > Atrina > Atrina japonica. Next base: position 982,232 of record BROG01000184.1, read on the forward strand.
ATATAAAAAATCTCAGATACCAAAGTATAAATTAATAGAATGTCCAAGAGGCGGGATCAGGTGTCATGGAGGAGCAAGCATCCCCCGCCGACCGGCCACAAACGCCGTGAGTCAACAGTCAAGTCCAATGAGACACGCGAGGAATGAACCCGGTTTTCGATATCCCTGTGTCAATAATTTGTCAGTAAGTAGTTTACCTCTGTATATGAAATCTTCATATTTTGATACGCCCAGGCATATCGGATAATTTGTGAAATATAAACTCCATATGCGGGTGACTGAGAGATATTACTACTTAAATGTGGATAATTTACGATGGGAAAGCCCAAATCGTCGCGTTTGTCATATAGCTCAGCAGCCAAACTCCTGTCTGTGTCTATATTAAGTAAAATGTCTAAGTACGAAGCGTGTGTGCTTGATTCTGTTGTATCTCTAATTTCTAGTTCGCTGGGATATATCGCATTGACATATGTATGGAAATTGTCATTATTAATTGACAAAACGTCGTCGATATATCTAAAATATTCTTAACAGAAGAAAGGAAAAGGCTAGAATTCCAACAGCTTTTTGCACGCTGTTTGATCAGAAATCTGTACCGATACTGAATTTATTGTAGACTTATAGCTGTAGTGGAAGGCCGCTGGTCACTTCCCAGATACATTGTAACCAGGTTCCCTCCTTCAACACTAAACATTAACCTCCATCATACGACTGAACGAATGTTGAGTGTGGCATAAACGACATTCAAATTTAAATGAAAGAGGTAATAACTAGTCGACAGAGGAGTCTTATTTTCTTATGAAACTTGATCCCCCAAATCACTTGTAGTTCAAATTGGTAACATTCCTTATGACCTAGGGCTTAGCGTTACAATTGGCGAAAACGAAAAACGGCAACAAATAAACATGGCTGCAGTATTCATCGCAGTGTGAGAAGTATCCTACCTTTACATGGTGCGATATCATTTGATTTTGATTTTTTGTTTTACGCCATACTCAACAATCTTTCAGTCATATGATGGCGTCCAGTTTTTATTGGTGGAGGAAAAACCCCGGTTACCCGGGTAAAGACCACCGACCTTCCGCAAGAAAACAGGCAAACTTTCCCACTTAATTCGAAATTACCCTAGCGGGATTCCGATATCATTTGAGGTTAGCTTGTCCCAACAACGGAAAGATCTTTGGTAAAAATCCTGGTTTGATATAAGACTTTTAACACATTTTTAACACAATTTAATTCTGTCGAAAACACTGCAAGTCCCTTCGACGGAACAGAAAACCGAGTTTCCATGTTATAAAAGGTTTCACACAATAATGATCCTCAATGGGTCAGTATTCCGTAGCACATGTTAAACAGTGTGGTACTTCCGCTAAAGGTAGTGACCTAATATATATCTAAGATGTTCTGGCGGGTGGTATAGCAATCAAAAAAGATTTGTTATGATTTCAATTCTTTGAAGAGATACGCCCACTTTCTTTCATACTAACACATGGGCGAATGTGTTTTTGATGTTATATCAACGTACGATTAAAATTAATTTCGTTTTGTAAAAAGTAATTCATGTTTTTGTTTTATAATTAAAAAAGTTCTAAATTTAGATATAGTACTTTACTATGAATATATATATAATATATATATATATATATATATATATATATATATATATATATATATATATATATATATATATATATTTATATATATGGGTTTATTTTGTAAGTAAGTTTCAAGGAAACGCGAGTCGAGTACAAATGCCGTATTTACTGGCCTATTATTTAAAGAACAATTCATATCCTGAACCAAATCACATCTCATTTACATCTTTGGAGAAGCCATCATTAATGGACCAGAGACTACTTAAAACCAACAGGCGGTATAGAACCAATAAAATTCCACTTTAAACACAGAATCCTATTTCACAATCCTGTTTTTTCTTGACGATTGCCTCAAACTACGTCAGATTAATCGATTTCATTAGGAACTAATACAAGGTACAATTACATTGTATACAGCTTAATACAAACCGAGTGTGTCACGAGGTAGGATTAACCTTTAGATTGGTTCTTCTATTGCTTTATTTGATTTCATAGTACACTTTCAATGAGTATGCAGCCGTCCCTCACTCAGCATCTCAATGGTTGTCTTGATAAAAACAACCATCTTAAACTTATTGGTTTAGAAATTATAATATTCTTATACTTGCGGTAAAGAGGTGACTTTTGTAGCAAAATAAACATAAGAACATTCTACTTGCATTATCCACATCAATGCTTTTTTTATTATGCTCAATTTGTTTGTTGTACTGTTTATGGGCAAATAAAACTCTTGTTTCCACTATATTTCCAATTACAACTTACATTTCATATGTTCCGAATGCGTTTTAAGTACAAATCTTTTGATCCAACTCTTCGACCAATTAGGTACAATTTTCTGGTCATGAGGCAGTGCAATGATAGGTAAAATTAGTTTCGTTACTTTTGGTTCTGGCGTAATTTTGGAATCAAATTGAGAGACGAGACAATAGATATGGTAAATATTTTATTCGGTGCATTCTGCCATGGAAACGGTGAATATATTGAAGGGAAAATCTAAGTAGAGTTTTCATGTAACAGTTGTTCTGAATTTAATATTTTCGGCCTGTATAAATCGTGTTTTCAACGCTTATCTGGTTAGTATGATATGGAACACAAACATTCAATCACAAATAAGATTTGAACTGCTGATTCATTATCAGCAAATCAATGCTACAAATGAAGTGATTTAAGTCAATGATTGGTCTACAGACAAGAAAAGAAATCAAAGCATAGAAAGTTTAAAACATGCAACATCTATTATCGTGCTGTCGCCACATTGAAATGCTTAACATCAACTTTCTACATTCTTCCCCCGCTGATATTAATGATATCTATCTAATAGTATCAAATTTCCTTCTCATTTCATTCATTTGCTCTTAAAGTCCGTAAATATCACGTAACAATACATATGCACTTGTCTTGTTAATGGGGCACAGTAATCTCATTAGCGTGCCGTAAGCACGTTCAGTTAAAGAACTCAATTAACTCAATGCTTTAAAATTGATATGATCGATTACAGTTTGTCTTTATTTTTGGTTTGTATAAACAATTTGACGATGTAATTGGAGGTTGTTTTAGTGTGTATAATGACCTTATATTTCTTTATTTTGTATTTCGGTTTACAAAATGTCATTTAGTAAAATTCATATAACCTAGGGGGTGGAGACTCGTGGACTCATTTTTATCTGGACGAGTTTATAATTTAGGTAATACATTAGATATTAAATCGACTTAAACTAAGTGATTGTTTTTATTTGAAATCATATGTACGGTAATTACGTTGTCAATCAAAAGTCTTCACGTGTAGCCTGAGCTAATCAAAAAGTGAGTATAACTGATCGTAGTATTTTACTCCGCCCCGTCAAATTATGTAAATTGGAAATAGCCTGTTTACTTCTAGCCTCTTCTTCGCCCACCTTAACTAGGACCTTTGTAAAAATGAATCGTTAACCCCGTGTCATTGTCTTGCCGATTTACAAATTGCATTTCACGATTAACAGTGATCCGAGGTTCCGGGACACACTTAAGACTGTAAGAAGTAGTGAAATATTTCTTTGCCAAAAGCTCTGCATAAAACGTAAACTTTATGGATATCCCGGACAGTGATGCCGTGTTTTATCTATCGTGGTGTGCGGAAACACATTTGGCAAGTCTATAGCATGGGTCAACATTTGTCCACATTCACCCTTAAAGCTGTCACCACCATTTTTTAACAATTTTTGTATTCGAAAAAATTGAATGTTTTTAAAACACTCCCGATTTATTATTCCACAGCCAGACATTTTTGTTAAATGGCTCGGATTTCCACTAAAAAAAGACGAGACCACAGAACAACCGATATTTCATACTTGTACTCACAACGTGAAACAATTGACAGATGTAAAATAAAAAAATACAGTTTACTCAAGCCATAAACATTCCGCATTAATTTTTGCACCAAAAACTTCAATAAATATACGTAATAAATAGGTTTTATAACTAGATTTAAATTCATTATTTTAGTATCCGTGAAATAATATGCACTTTGAACGTAAAAATAAATAAAATCCTACCAGTAATCTGCACTCTTACATAGCGTCACACATTCTGGTGAACTCGGTAAAGTTGCGATTGACACTTGACAAATGACAAGATACCCCTTCTCATTTTTTACGAAGATGACAACAAATAAATGTTAAAAAAGACATAACCGTGAAATATTTCTATCATTTCGAAATGGATTCAAGTGGTCCTGTAAAACGAGCCGAGTGTCTTGATATAAAAAAATCTCAGATACCAAAGTGTAAATCAATAGAATGTCCAGGACATAGATACAAATCCGGTAAAAATGAACAAAACAAGAGTGCATTCGATCTGGAAACCAAGAGGTGGGATCAGGTGCCACGGAGGAGTAAGCATCCCCTGTCGACCGGTCACACCCGCCGTGAGTCCACAGTCAAGTCCAATGAAATACGTGAGGAGTGTATTCTCGTCATAATTGGTACAGACGTCTCAACAACCGCCAACGAAAAGGTAACTCAACATTTCACTTAGTGAAACAGAGTAGTCGCAAACAAGACTATTATACCGACCGTAAAATTTGCGGAACGTTGACATTAAACGCGGTTTTCGATATCGATGTGTCAATAATTTGTCAGTGAGTATTTTATCTCTGTATATGAAATCTTCATATGTTATACACGCCCTGTTATATCGGATCATTTGTGAAATATGCGGGTGACTGAGAGATATTACTACTTAAATGTGGAAAATTTACGATGGGAAAGCCCAAATCGTCGCGTTTGTTGTATTGCTTAGTTGCCAATTTCCCATCTGTGTTTATATTAAGTAAAATGTCTAAGTATGAAGCGTGTGTGCTTGACTCTGTTGTATCTTTAATTTCTAGTTCGCTGGGATATATCGCATTGGCATTTGTATGAAAGTTGTCATTATTAATTGACAAAACGTCGTCGATATATCTAAATGTCAAATCCAAGGACACCGCTAACTTTTTCTTCTGGTTGGCCAATAAAGGGGCACAATTGGTTCCCATAGGAATGCCGACACTTTGTTGAAAGACCACGTCATGTTTTTTTATATCAACTTCAGTGTATTTATGTGTAGAAACGAAATAAGTTTGACGAAATAAGTATCCAGACAGCCAATTACAAGATATTTAAATTTTCGGGTACCACCTTTAGTGAAAAAACAGTTGTCTATGATGCTAAAAAGTCTTTCTTTTAATTTTTTATGTGGAATAGTTGTGTAAAGAGTAGAAAAGTCAAAAGATTTGATACTGTGAATTCGAGAAAAATTGTGTGCCTTCAAATTTTCTAAAAGCTGTTTAGAATTTTTAAGTATCCACACCTGAATTACACTGCTTCTGAAATAAGCAACTGTACAGTATTGTTGAAGTTTCTCCTTAACGGCTCTGAGTTGACCTTGGTCAGACTTGTCTTTGATTCGTTATTTCGGAAGTGAGGATATTCATATCATAACAGGTGGTCTGAGCTCCTGTTTGTTTATAATTTTATGAAACTCTCATGGGGAATTTGGAATTATGTTTGATATTTTTATGTTTAAATTGATTAATTACATGCTTGTGAACTGTATATTAGCCAGCCAAATCTCCAGATAGAGTAAATGAACTTTGTTGATATCAATATTTATTTTCGACATGTAGATGAGTTATACTCAAACTCACAACTTCACATGTTTGTTTTATGCGACTGTAGTTAGACAATGACGACTGATTTTGCAAAATCGCCTTTTATATCGGTTGCGGGGGTTTGTTTCTATTCAACTGAATATATATGGCAACCAATGAAAGCAAAACACTGGGGATGTTTCAAAAACGATATTGTTATTTTTTATTCGATTATATTAACTTAAACGTTGAGATGACAGCTTTAAGCATGTGGCGTCGATATATAAATGAAATTTCAAAACAGGATGCAAATATACAGTTAAACAACTAAATATTTAATTTTCTTGTAAGAGAGAGAGAGAGAGAGAGAGAGAGAGAGAGAGAGAGAGAGAGAGAGAGAGAGAGAGAGAGAGAGAGAGAGAGAGAGAGAGAATTGATTTAAAGGATAATGGCCGATATTTTTGATCTACAGTTCTAGTGATATTTTTTTTTATTTCTGCTCAAAGTACGTATGAATTGTCTTGCCGATTTCCTCAGTGACTCACTCACCTTTGACTGCCAACCTACTCTTCAAACATATATGAACTAAAATAAACAAAGAAGAAACTGTACTGACATTTGAATTACAACAAAAGCATGTACAAAAGGTATGTCCATCCACTATTCCACAGCTTACTCAAAGTTCTCAAAATGTATTTTAGATTTATAACGACGTTCCTAAGACGTTCAGCCTTTTTCACATCACGTCATGTTTTGTATTATTAAAGCAATTGGTTGGTCACTTCAAAGCTCTTGCATCTTTAAATGATTGGTCGTAAGTTTTATCTTAATCAGCTAAACCATAAATCCGCCTGATGAGAAAGAAAACAAATGTTATCAATGTTTGGTATCCCATTTGCCGTTTGAGCGAATCGTTTGACATAAAAATAGCTATTTGTCTGGTGCTGATGGATATGTTAAGAGCTATTAATGATTACAAGCAATGCGACACAAAGACGAAAACTAACGTTCTATTATTGCTTATAATTACTGTGTGAACAACTCTAAATGTGCGGCTTGTAGTTCAGATTATAAGACTGAAGTGGGTACTAATGGCCAAGCACAGCTTTCATACATATTACCTATGCATCATTGGTAATAAATGATGTGTGTGAAAAGATATAGTTTTGGATGTCAGACTATAGGACAAATTAACTGGAGGACAAATGTCTAATTATATATGGACATGATCACAATTAGGAATCCGACATTTACAACAGAAATAGGAAATCAAAGTATATAAATCCAAGACAACACCGTCAAACGTGATGGTCTTAGAAACTGAAACCAAATCTAATCCACGTAGAAAGAGGCATTATGATTTTGTTTTTTCATAAATATATCTTGAATTCATAAAAGAAAATTTCGATATGGGAAAAGTACCTAATCACATACTAGTATATATATATATATATATATATATATATATATATATATATATATATATATATATATATATATATATATATATATATATATATATATATATATATATATATATAAATGAAATGCTTATTTGCGAAAACTCCTGGAAGATATTTTGTCATCAGTTTAATTGATTGTCATAATGCAGAAATATATGTTATATAAATATTATACAGTACGTCTTAAAGTCGGAGTGTCTGACTTTCGCCTAGGTGTCTTTGTTGTTCAATTATGTACAGCGTGACAGGTTTAAGATTCAGTTTCAAATTCTATACCGTGATTTCATTGAACATGGGTAGAATATAATTACTATTATAATATTATATAATATATATTGCAATAAAAAACAGATAATATATTAATGTTTTTTTATCCAAATTCCAGAGCGATTAGTTTTCCCATGTATAGCTATGACCTACATCTAGAAATTCAATAAAGTAACTATATCGCTTTCTCCATCTCTCTCTTTTCTCTATGTGTGTGTGTGCGTGCGCGCGTATGTGCGTGTGTGTGTGTGTTCCATTTTTCAATGCGGCAACCAATTTTGTGTAGATTGCTTACCACTTGCATCGTCTAATCTTTTTCTTTTACGTAACTGTAAAGTGATAAAGGCAAAATTATAGGATTCATATTTTATTACAGGAGGGGCTATACCAATAAAATATACGTGTTTTTGTATATCAGAGAGGATCAGTGCGCTTTCATACAGCACTATCTCTTTATTTGAATTTATTTTGCGTTGACAAATGAAATCCAAAACAACTTACGTTTTCTACCTCAACCTCTTAACACATGTAGGACATTTGATATTTACACTCCCTTCATAACTTATAAGTATAATTTGTGATCAGTTTGGTGAAACATTTTCATACGAACATGTTTTTGCTGTATTGATTTTCTAACTGGAAGCAAGATTTCTGCAATGAACAATAGATAATAAAGAGCAGGGAAATTGGAGTAAATCGAAATTTTTTCTCTATATTATTATTCATTAACAAAAATTACGACAAGGCGGCAAGGAGAATATGAATCAATCATGAAGGTACCAATGTGCGAAATCAGTTGCAGTACGTTGCAGTTTTTTCATTGAGCAGATCGTTTCAAATATATGTCATTTTGACACAACAATGGTTTCACGAGGTGTCTTCTTTGTTTCTTTATAAATCAGGATGTCTTTGTTGATAATTCTAGTATCATATGTATTTTGTTCAAAATGACGTAGATTCTAAACTACATGATAACCCAAGGAGATATTAAACGTGTAGGAATCATGTTTGCATAAAGCTATTCATTTGTAAAAATTGCTATCCACTGGTCAACAAACAAACTCTGGTTTCCATACAAAGAATGCTTTATCTAAAAGCTGCCTAGTAATAGAAGATACCGCATATTGCTTTGGTCTTAGATGTATTATATATCGGCGATATTTTATCAATGTTCATAGGAATCTTAACATAACGCATGGAATGCATAATCATTTTTACCAGCTGATGGAACAACTTCAAGATTGAAATTTCCATATCACACTTTTATTCGTACACTTTTGCTTTTTTAAATGACGAAACTATAGTAACAATTTGCTGAAAAATATAAGTCTACAAAACTTGTTGAATATATGCTATTAAAGATCAGTTGGGTGTCCTTTATGAATTTTAGAATATTACAAATTTGCTTTAAATGTTACTTTTCTATTATTGTTACCATTATACTCTTGTGATAGAACTGGTATTAAAAGCGATACACTGGACTTTTAACAATTCTTGAGCACGATTAATTTGCAAATGAGTTTTGGTCAAGTTCCCCTAACTGTGTATTGGCAAGATCTGACTGTGAAGTTGGGCATAGCAGTTGTGTCATTCCTCATTCACTTATGAGAACCTCGCAGCAGTCTTTGAAGGTGGGAAACTGTTTTCAGTGGCGTAGGGACGTAAGGCTCGAGTAGGCACTCAAATTTGATTTTTTCGAAAAAAGAGTAGCTCGGACACCAAAAAAAAAAAAAAAAAAAAAAAAAAAAAAAAAAAAAATGAACGACACACCAAATTGAAGCAATATCTAAGGTAATTCCTACACTTCTAGAAACACTCCTGTTAACTCGGATCATGCCTGGTACAGGAAAAAGTAAATATAAATATCAAACAAATCTGTCATCATTAAGGTATTGTTTTACTCTTTACTAATTTCAAAACGATGCCCATCCTTTAAAAAGTCCCAAAACGATGTTCATCCTTTAAAAAGTCCTAAAAAGTCGGCAAAATGCCGTGACAAAAGCACAATAACCTCTGAACACCCGGGGGGCTTCGCCTCCCCTGGTCCCCCTACAAGGGTTCTGCCCTGGACCATGCCCACACTTGAATAACCTCCTGGCTACGCCGCTTGTTTTACATGAACACGTATTGACCTAGATATTTAATGCTACTGATGAGAAGTATAGCATAAGGATACATTACTGCTTAATCGCATTGAAATTTAATATCGATGAAACGATGTTCATAAGCACAAGATTTTATAACAACATGGCTGATCTATGTAGTTTGTTGCATAATAAATAAGCCATCAGTACTCACGTTAGGTCAAATGTCTGCCCCGATTTTCAATTACTTTTTTTTTGAAAAACCTAGTTTTATCGAACTAAAACGTAATTTAATATTCGACCTATAAGCCAATCACGTGTGATATAAATGATAAAAAATGTGAAAAAATTGTGATGTTTTCATTGTCTGTACTGTTTTTATTTGAAATAAAATTTGGTGATTCTCGCAGGTTTTTGCTAGTTTGGAAACTCTGGAAATAACATGCATTTTCTCAGTAAAAAGCTGATATGTTATTGTGACAGTAATTCAAAATGTACAACATGACAGTTATTGAAATTAACCTGTTATATATTTCACGCGTGTGTACACAATGTATATATTTTTAGTATACTGAGTGTATTATTCCTCATTAAAACTTACGATTACCATCAATTCGCATCAGTACTTTGATATAACACTATAGATACAGTTTTCATACTTATGCTAACGCTATATATAAAATGGTCATACTTATATTAATGCTATATATACAGTTTTCATACTTATGTTAACGCTATATATAAAATGGTCATACTTATATTAATGCTATATATACAGTTTTCATACTTATGTTAACGCTATATATAAAATGGTCATACTTATATTAATGCTATATATACAGTTTTCATACTTATGCTAACGCTATATATAAAATGGTCATACTTATATTAATGCTATATATACAGTTTTCATACTTATGCTAACGCTATATATAAAAATGGTCATACTTATATTAATGCTATATATACAGTTTTCATACTTATGCTAACGCTATATATAAAATGGTCATACTTATATTAATGCTATATATACAGTTTTCATACTTATGCTAACGCTATATATAAAATGGTCATACTTATATTAATGCTATATATACAGTTTTCATACTTATGCTAACGCTATATATAAAATGGTCATACTTATATTAATGCTATATATACAGTTTTCATACTTATGCTAACGCTATATATATAAAATGGTCATACTTATATTAATGCTATATATACAGTTTTCATACTTATGCTAACGCTATATATAAAATGGTCATACTTATATTAATGCTATATATACAGTTTTCATACTTATGCTAACGCTATATATAAAATGGTCATACTTATATTAATGCTATATATACAGTTTTCATACGTATGTAAACGCTACAGATAAATTTCCATACTTATTTTAAAGCTATATACACAAATATCATACTTATTGTCGCACTATAGATACAATTTTCATACTTATGTTAACGCTATATAAAAAAGGTCGTATTTATTTGAACGTCATAGATACAATTGTCATGCATGTTAACGCTATATATACATTTTCATACTTATGTTCACGCTATAGGTACAAAATTCATACTTCTGTTAACGCTACAGATACATTTATTATACTTATGTAAAAGGGACATTGACTGTGTTTTCTTTAAAACATTTTCCTCTTTGTCATTGCTTAAATTGATATACAATAACAGAAAAGAGATATACCTAGTAATAAACAGTTTTAAATCCCTTTAAATTTTGTGTAAATTGCTTCAGCGACCTGGGATTAGCACTTTTTCACTTGCAATTGAAAAACACATCCTTATTATTTGTATATAAACACCATACTAAACCGGACCGTATTTTCACAAAATATATGAGCATAATATTAGTTAGTTTGTTGTTGTTTAACGTCCCATCACGAATTTTTCGCTCATATGGAAACGGCAAATAATGCCAGTGAAAGGCTTAAAATTTTGGCCTATGCTCGGCAAATGTCATACATTTTAACACTAAAACTGCTATTTTTATCTATTACCTTTTACCTATTATCTATTACATTTTATCTATTACATCTGAACCGGATGTGGTTCCGAAGAGTAAATTCTATATCTTATACACTGCCAGAAATTATTTTATCCACTTTCTTCCCCAAATTAATTTGTCTACAGCAAATACATATACCTGAGTAAAGCAACTACCTGCCGTATTCGGTAAGTATATTTGATGTGGTTTCCATCTCAATATAGCTTTAGTTCTAACAAGGATATTCAGATGTTTTATTAGGAAAAAAATCGTATGGTTTTTGGCTTGCTCTGCGGTATATTAAGATCTCTGTTACATCTTTCGTTTTTGAAGTTTAATTTCCCGGTTTAATTGGCCATTAGCATCATTAAATTAAAACATAAGCAACGAACATTCTGCTCTCTATTTTTGTCATACAGGTACATTTCTTGTTATCAAGGCATATAACATATTTTCTATCTATGTTGTTCACATACTGTTACGATGTTTTGTTATTAAGGATCATTCCTACTACGCCAATACTTATACATGTACATACATGCAGTATTTGCCTTTTACACGATTTAGTTTTGTGTGCCACCGTTTCTTCTACATTTATTTTCTTGAATACAGGCAGTGTTTGTTATTTACACGATTTCTGTTTGTGTGACACAGTTTCTACTACAACATTAGTCATATATATAGGCAGTGTTTGTTATTTACACGATTTCTGTTTGTGTGACACAGTTTCTTCTACAACATTAGTCATATATACAGGCAGTGTTTGTTATTTACACGACTTCTGTTTGTATGCCAATGTTTCCACTGCAGCAATACTCTTAAATACATGTAGTATTTGTTATGTACACGATTTTGTGTACCTCCGTTTCTTCTACATTAATGCTCTTACATATAGGCAGTGTTTATTGTTTACACGATTTCCGTTTGTGTGCAATAGTCTCTACTACAGTAATAATCATACATCAGACAATGTTTGGTATCTACACGATTCATGTTTGTTTGCGAACGTATCTACTACACCAACAGTCTTACATATCGGCAAGTGTTTGCTTTTCACAAGATGTTTAGTCTGATTAACGAACGGTCATAATATCACAAGCTCAAACGAGAATGAGACTGGGGCATCTTTCTGACATATCAAATTGTCCTTGTTTGTCCACTGTTTGTTGAAAACACGTGTAATATCTACTACAACTGAAGTGTAATCAGTATATATCTCTGTTAAAAATAATTATGACATTCGTTCTTAAGGGTTTTAAGAGTACATAAATTGTAAAACGGGTAAACCATACGTATAAAATAAACATGATAATGATTATGTTATAAATTGTAAAATGACAGCGCGTGGCTATTGTCAATTTAATGTCACATGCCGATTTCAAAGTCATAAATGTCAGTTTTAACAACATTAGCCTCATTATACCAACAGCGATAATATTTTTATACTTCTGATTAAATGTGCAAAACAATATATATATATATATATATATATATTGTTTTGTTTGATATCATATTGTAAAAATTTGTGAATTAATTCTGATTTATGGTACAAATTTAATCAGTTATGAGACATTACCGTAGTATTGTTCGGCTCGTAATGATAAATTGCATTATCTATTTCCGCGCATCAATGTAACAGTGAATTATCTTGCTATAAATCTATCAATATAAAAATTTGTTCCACACGCGTAACTTTGGATTGGATATTTCAGATAAACAATTGTAATACGCCATGGAATTTCACTTAATTCGACTTAATGGTATATGTTAAATTGTTTAAATAACATATCGGTAAGTGGTAATATCATAATAACAGAAATCATGTTTATTATGTGCAAGTCATTTGAAATGACAGGATTTAAGTAAGAACAAATTTGATCTGTTCTGTAGTATTGAACGAGACTTCAGTTTAATATCGTTAGTAACCATTGCAAACGGTAAAACAATTTCCATATCCAAACCCTTAGGGCACGTGTAAACGTTAATGAGTCATGAAATGAAGTTCGTAACTATTTTAGTTTTGAATTGATCTGATGATAAACAATACATTCAGATATGTAAAAACTGTCAGTTTCAATTTTGGAGAAAAACTTATTTAGTGACCATCCAGCCATTTGGAGGTCACATAATATTTCAACGTGTTGAGTAGAATCTGTCTCTCTCTGTGTGTCTGTCTCTCTCTGTCTCTCTGTCTGTCTGTCTGTCTGTCTGTCTGTCTGTGTCTGTCTCTCTCTCTCTCTCTGTCTGTCTCTCTCTCTGTCTCTGCCTGTCTGTCTGTCTGTCTGTCTCTCTCTCTCTCTCTCTCGCTCTCTCTCTCTCTCTCTCTCTCTCTCTCTCTCTCTCTCTCTCTCTCTCTCTCTCTCTCTCTCTCTCTCTCTCTCTCTCTCTCTCTCTCTCTCTCTCTCTCTCTCTCTCTCCGAACATCCCAACATTTCAATTAAAATGGTATGACACTTTATACCAATAACTGACCAATTATTGACACAGGTATATCGAAAACCGCGTTTGATCTAAACGTTACGCAACTTTTACGGTCGGTATAATATTCTTGTTTGCTACAACTCTGTTTCGCTAAGTGAAATGTTGAATTACCTGTTCGGTTGTTGAGACGTCTCTACCAATTATGACGAGGATTAGTTCCTCACATATTTCATTTTAATTTGATGTGGACTCACAGCGGATGTAACTGGATGGCAGGGGATGCTCAGTCCTCCATGACACCTGATCCCACCTCTTGATTTCAAGAGGTCCGTATTTGTCCATTTTTACCATATTTGTACCTATATCCTGGACACCCTTAAGATTTATAATTTGGTATCTGAGGCTTTTTATATTCATACGTATATCTGTATTCCAAGAGAAGGAACACTGACAACATACATGTATATATGATGTCTACGTGAAGTAACGTTGATAAATATTCAAATTCTAGTTTCTATTTTTATGTTTCTATTGTGTGATCCCCATACCGTGGCGATGTGGATTAAACTTTTGAGTATCATATGGATGCATCTACTCGCTTTTCGATTATGACAAGCTTCACGTAAAAACGTTTAATTCCTTACTTGATACTCATAAATATTGTTACAAGTAGGACCAATTAATCATGCCAGTATATTTGTAACGTTGTTACGCTTTATTACAAACTTGTCCAAGTCAAGAAAGGGTTCGCGAGACACTATGGGTTCTATGATTATTACAAATCAGTAACAGAATTACACCATTCGTATACAGCATGGTGTCAAATTTAGTTGGTTTACATAATAGATAATACATGTATCAATTGATAATTGATATTCTGAATTATAAAAACTATTATCATGTCAGATTCTGTTTGATTAAAATTTACGGATGACGTCATAAATATTTAGGTTTGATTCTAATTTCAAGAATGATTGCTTACTTCTTTTGACTCTAGGTTTGAATATGGTTTTACATACGCAGTTTTGATTCTCTATCTGAACACGACGCAATAGTTTTATGTTGTTTATATGAATGGATATGTTTTTACATAGTTTTAAGTCAAAAAAACATCGTAAATACCATGCACTTATTTACTGGCTATGTGGAAAATAACAAGTTTGTTGTTCATTGGAATACTTACTATATCCCCGTGGGACGCGGGGGTGAAATAATTGGTGTCGAGTGGAACAATAAACATACTGTTTTTCTCACAGCCAGTGAATAAGTGTTTTATTATACAAAAATCATACTTTAATTTCCATAGTTGATTATCCCTAAATTGCCCTAGGAGAGGAATGCAAATATGCCTTCTGCAACAGTGCTCATTTCCCATCTGATAAATAATCATTTGAAAGTATCGGAGGAGGGGAGACAAGTCAATTCAAGTGGTGGAATTATAGCATTCAAAAACAAAATTTACGGTAAATCTTCCAACAAGTACGGACTCTTTATACACTAGTAATTACAGATAAACCTTTGCTTACCTAATTAAAAGTTCCTGAAATTATTAATCAACTACCAGTAACTCCGAGTCAATTCCGTAAATGTAGTAAATTCATTGGTCTATAATGTTATAAAGACACCGCACATTGAGGTAGTAAATTTAGTCTTGAATTTGATTTTTAGAATAGCTTCGTAAATAGTTATTTTATTCTAGTCACAAGAAAGGCGTCTTATGCACTCAAACTTTATTCTGGTTTTAAGAAAGACGTCGGGAATACTTAGTTTTAATTCTAGGATTTTTAAAATAATGTCGTAAATACAGTTTTCTTCAAGTTATAAGAACAGCGTCTTTATACTCAGATTTTATTTTAGACTTTTAAAGAAAAACGTCTACAATATTTTCTTTGTTTTAAGAATGACGTCATGCATATACAAATTTGAGTCTGACCTATGTCGTCGATCATTTCGATTTTATAAAACCATTTCAATGATGTTGGTTTTTTTTATTATTTTAAGTTTACAAGGCAATGCAACTAAAAAGACATAACACGAGCGGAAATTGATCTGAACTAATAGAAATAAATTAAATGCATACTCTCTAATATATCACATAAAACAACTATAAATTACAGGCGATGAGATACGTTAAATATTGTACGGCAAATTGTTTTGTTTCTTTAATTATAATTGAATACATGTGAACACTCGGAATTACAATAGATTCAACGGACACGTCTATATTGCTTTTTTAAATATGGACTTCTTGACTATTCCATCATTACAATAAATTGATATAGTGTGTTGATAATTTATCCTAAGGAAAAAAAGCTTAAAGCTAAAGTAAGAGTTGATTTAGTTGGTAATGTTTAAAGCTAAGGAACATATTTCTCCGTAAAGGTCCTATGCTACATTTTATTCATTTTACAAAGGTTTCCGTCACTGTTACATAATTAGAGACCGTTAACCGGGCTATTGCTATTACCTCCCGTTTTTTATGTTTTACCCCTGTACGGTAAGCTATTCTTTTCCAAAACATTTAAAATGTAGGTTTTTGGTGGTAGATATATTGGACTAGAAAATGCTATTAGCTACCACGATAACCGTTATCATGCCACATGTGTAACAAATTGACTATGCCATTACATTAATCTATTCGGCCATAGTTGACGGATAACGAGTCAAATACGGTCATCATCCTGCTTGATTTATGACGTCATATATATTTAGACGGTTATAACTTTGGTAGTATGTTTATAATATTTATAACACATATATGTTTACGTCATATTTATTCAGAGGGTCTGCATTAAACACTTACGATCATGCACGTTTTAGAGCACTCACAATTCTGCATTCAACACTAACGATCATGCATGTTTTAGACCACTCACAAGTCTACATTCAACACTTACAGTTCTGTCATGTAATAATATACATTCACTTACAGGTTTACAATGTATCAAAACACATTCTGCAACACTAACAATGTTTTCTCCAACACTTACATTTTGCTATGTTACATGGTATGTTCGTTAACACTAACAAAACGTCTGCTATGTAATCAAAACAATGATCCAACATTCAATATTTTATCCACGGAACGTCTGCGACGGATGTGACATGCCAGCAGATGACGCTGACTCATTCCGGACACCTGCTCCTATCCCGTTTGGAATTCGCAATTGTTCTTCCTGTTGAGACCATTTACATATCTAATTCGTCGTGTTGTAATGGACTTGAGTTTTGATTATCGATTGGTACTTCTTCAATTTTCTTTAAAATCTGCGCCGTAAGAAGATTATAAAACATATCAGATACCAAAGTATAAATCTTTAGGATGCCCAGGATATAGATACAAAGCAGGTAAAAATGGACAAAGTCGAAACTCTGGAAACCAAGAGGTGGGATCAGATCTCAACAACCGCCAACGAAAAGGCAACCCAACATTTTACTTAGTGAAACAGACCAATAGCAAACAAGACTGTTATACCGACCGTAAATTTTGCGAAATGTTGACATCAAACGCGGTTTTCGAAATCCCTGTGTCAATAATTTGTCAGTGAGTAGTTTACATCTATATATGAAATGTTCATATGTTGAACACGCCAATCCAAACTCCATGACTGTGGGATATTACTACTTAAATGTGGAAAATTTACTATGGAAAAGCCGAAATCGTCACGTTTGTCGTATAGTTTAGTTCCAGTTTCCCGTCTGTGTCTATAGTTGGTTAAATGTCTAAGTATAAAGCATATGTGCTTGGTTCTTTGTATCTTTAATTTCTAGTTCTCTTGAATATATCGCATTGACATATGCTTGAAAATTGTCATTATTAATTAACGAAACGTCGTTGCTATATCTAAATGTCAAATTAAAGGATTCAGCAGTTTCTGAATGAAGTTTCTGAATGAAGTCTGCTTCGTACGAATAAAGAAACAGGTCAGCCAATAAAGAGGCACAATTGGTTCCCATAGGTATGCTGACAGTTTGTTGAAAGACCACTTCTCCGAACATTACAAATATATTGTATATTAGAGATTCTATCATCCTTTTATAGAAATTCCGGTGTATTTATCTATAGAATCAGAGTGGTGTTGGACAAAATAAGAATCATGATAACCAATCACTAGATATTTAAATTTTCGGGTACCACCTTAAGTATAAAAGCAGTTGTCTATAATGCTAAAAAGTCTCTCTTTTAATTGTTATATGAAATTAGAAATCGTATGTTTTAATACTGTGAATTTGAGAAAATATATGTGCTTTCAAATTTTCTGAAAGTTGTTTAGAATTTTTAAGTATCCACATCTGATTTACACCGCTGCTGGAATAAAGCAACTGTACAGTATTGCTGAAGTTTAGAAATAATCTTTAACACTAATAAATCATGTGAAAAAGTGAACAAATATATTCATCTACACTAACAACTCTACATATTGCAAAATATATTCTTCAACACTAACAATTCTGAAATAAGAAAGGTAATAACATGTCTTACAAAACACTTATTTCTATATGCATCATACCGTATACTCCTCCATGGCACCTGTTCCCACCTCTTGATTTTAAGAGGTCCGTGTTTGTCCATTTTTACCAGATTTGTACCTTTGTCCTGGATATCCTAATGATTTATACTTTGGTATCTGAGACTTTTTATATTACACTTTGTAACGTCTTTTGAAATCAAGCAAAAATGTTTGATTACGCGAACATTTGTTTTGTATAAATTAATGAATTAAATATAAATTAATAAAACGTTGCAGATCATGGAAGATAGAGTGAATAGACGCTGGTTAGAGTATGGCATTGGGCTTTGTATTCAATCGTACATTTTCTTAAATTGGATGCATATAATGACTTTGATCATTAAAACAAGGGCAAATTAGCTGTCTTTTGAAAGACGAAGCAATCCGTGTATGAACTGTAACGTTATTTACTGTTCTTCTTTACTATTGCATAAATCATTGTAATTGCTGACATTTACGTTTTTCAAATGTCGTTTGGGCTGCAGAAAATAGCTATATAATTCTCTGCTGTTATGTTTATTATCAAACCTAGAGTTAAGTACAAGTGCCTTAAGGTTAATTTGTTTGAAGAGACGTTTCAAAGTGCAATTAACGTCGTTTTGTCGTTTGAAATAGATGAAGTTTGGGCCATATGTTTTGCGTGGAATGCAAGATACTGCAACAGCAAGATCACAGTAAATACTCGAAACCTTTAATTTGACAAAAGATTGACGCAGATACATTTTAAGTGATCAGAAGACTAATTTCTCATAGTTTAAATGCATAAAATCAAACGTATTATAGTTTCCGGTAACAGAAAGATAACCATATTTTTTATTTACAAATCTACTCAATAAGTCACCAAATAAAGAACTTGTATCCGAATCATAAAAGCTACTGGCCTCCATCTTATCGGTATTTTTGTCAATTTTAAGCTCTCAGCAGCAATCAACTACAATTGATTTAAGTTGCTAAGTGCAGTTTGTCTTCGGTAAGTTGTGTGATTGAAAAAAAAATTCACCTCATTAATAAATTTATATAAGTTAGGGATCATCTTAATCTTTACGTGGCACAAAATCACTTTAGTTTCAGATAAAATAAGCCTTAACATTCCTTAACATTCCATCTTTGAAGAGGATCCATGAAAGAAAATGACAATTTAAACTCTGAATTGTCAAAGTTGACTGGTCTTGATAAAGAAATAGCTTCTATTGTGAAAACAATCTAGATGCGGCATCTGCCCCTTCTTGACAGTGGAATCTGAATTAAACTTTTTATAGTCAGTACAGAATTCAAAGTGAAATCTTCAAATCTTTATGTCTGCCAATCATCATATAAGTCATCACCAGCGCTGGATGAACACTGACTATACACATACACACATACTCTTCCATGACACATACTCCCCAGTCAAATTCAAGGATCGAACCCGGGTCGCATTGGGGAGAAGCGAGTGCGCTAACCAGCGCGCTGAAGGATTTGTTCCTCATTCATTTCATTTGAACTTGACTGTGAACTTACGGAGGGTATGACCGGTCAACTGGGGATGATTACTCTTCCATGACACCTGATTCCACCTGGATACACATCCTTTTCCAGAGTTGACCTGCAGTTGACTATGCCTAGGTAGTTAGCCATTTAAAAGAATCAATGATTCACGTCGTTAGTTGTACAACTTTTAACATGCAGGGCGTCAAACAGAAGTAAAACTGTTAATTTTTCAACCTGGCATTGAATGCAAACCGTATAAATCAAATCGAATTTTGTTGTATTCTAATGGACTTGGACTTTCCATTATCCAGTGATACGTCTTCGCTTTTACTCATCCACTTACTTCATGTTGTCGTTTAAGGATGTATGAGGAACCATATATATATATTCCTTCTTGAAATGCGCTAAATAACATAATGGTTTCCGAATAAGAGTTTCCTTCTAATCTATTATCTTCATTTGATGTAAAAATATCATTAAATGTACATCAGACATAAAGCATATGAGTTATAATGACTAATGTTCCATCACCTCAAACGTATAGCCCTACGTGGGAATCTGAAATATTGCTGGTGATAAAGAATGATAGACATATAAATAATTAGAAAAATTATCTAATACATATTCAAATTCAGTCCTTATTCATTCCCCCGTGGTGCAAATTATATTGAAACGTGGATTATGAGTTATAATTCGATATAAGAATATATAACGTGAAGAAAAACTAATTATGTTACATGTGACCCATTGTGGGATGACTTTCTATTAGTGTAAGATGTAAGTTAATGTGAATTGTTGTGGCTGTCATTGTGTCTAGTACTTTGAAATACAAAGCAACAAAAATAGAGAACTATTGTGCCTGTCATTGTGTCTACTGCAGAAAATGGAGAACTTTTCTAGTTGTCATTGTGTTTACTGCAGTAAAATGGAGAATTATTGTGGCTATCATTGTGTCTACTGCAGTAAGATGGAGAACTATTGTGCCTGTCATTGTGTCTACTGCAGAAAATGTAGAAGTTTTCTAGTTGTCATTGTGTGTACTGCAGTTAGATGGAGGACTATTGTGCCTGTCATTGTGTCTACTGCAGTAAGATGGAGAACTATTGTGCCTGTCATTGTGTCTACTGCAGAAAATGTAGAACTTTTCAAGTTGTCATTGTGTCTACTGCAGTAAGATGGAGAACTATTGTGCCTGTCCTTGTGTCTACTGCAGCAAAATGGAGAATTTTTGTGGCAATTACTATGTCTTCTTCAGCAAAATGGAGTACTGTTGTCGCTATTTTGTGTCTACTACAGAAAAATGGAGAATTGGTGTGGATATCGTTGTGTTTGCTGTAGCAAATATTATTAACAATACCAAAATAATAGTTTTAAAAGAGGTCAAAAGAAATGCCCAAGATGGTCATTTCTGACAATTGAACTCAAGTATAAGATAAAAATTAAAGGAAAAGTTGGATCATAAAAGGCCAAATAACAAAATCTAATTGTGCTGCAAAATCCGTCTAAGAGTTCCCATTGAAAATGATTATCTTAGCTTTTGGGAAGCTAAAAATTTAGATTATGGTATCTAAGCGAAATATTAGTATAGTAAATAATCCAATAGATAATTGTTCTGACTGCTAATATGTCTTACTGTCGCTAAATAAAAACAAGCCAAAACAAAACAAACATAAACAAATGAGTGAAAATTAAAAAAACCCTTTTACCGACAGCAAATAGTCTCTAAGTCAGCATTAAATATAGCGAACGGGCTTTCCGCATTTAAATTGACAAATTTTTCAACATAATTAGCTTAAGTTCCAGTGAGTCTCTGACAGCGCTGACTAAGGGTAATAAACATTCTGAAAGAGATAAGGACAACTCCCCACACGCAAACATATCAAAATAAGAATACTCCAATATTTCAGATCCCTCTCGAAATTCAAATACAAATTTAGATGTTCGAGGGTACAATTCCATGCCACTCTTTCTAAAATTTGCGATTAACCTGACGTATTAATGTACAAGATCTATAACGGTCGATATAGTCGAGTCGTCCTACTGATGACAGAACTTGGCAGAAGAGATGGCAGTGTTTTAGATTAGTAAGTGTAGGTCACTGCTTTAAATGTAAATGATAGATATATTCGCTACATCGTATCATTCACATTTATGAAGCTAAATAACATATACTTCCATAGTACCTGATCTGACATCTGTATTTCCCAAGGTTCGTTTTTGTCAAACATTAGCTATGTTCGTTTATCGTTTCTTGTACCTTCTGATGGCTAGATCTTTGGTATCCATGATTTTATATCAGATGCATACGTGGCTTGACTTGATCTTCTCTGCCGTTCTGCTATCAAGAAGCTATTGTCTGTTTTTGCTATCAAGAAGCTATTGTCTGTTTTATATTGATCTGATAATCCGTGCCGACTGTTACCAAGACCTTTAGTCTGTTTTGATATTGGTATGACTGTGGGCTCACAGGAGGTATGGTCAGTCAACATAGGAACATAAAAAATACACTAACCCTGATTATGCATCTGAATTTCAGAATGATAACTGACATGAGCAATCTATCTGATCAATACCTTTAGTAGGGACCTACTGTACATACCTGCATGACGTTCTCAGGTATTTAAAATAATTTTATAGATTCCATATCCGATGTTAAATAAATACTATAATTATTAACTAAAGAGTTGAAGATAAATACTTTAAACGCGTTTTTGAACATTGTTAACTGTTACTTAAATTAAAGTGATAACATACATTAAACCATATGGAACTCCGTGAACCACTGCTAAGAGCATCGCAATTTGAACCATGAAGTATCCCAATTCTGATCGAACCCCGCTTGGACCTTACCTGACTTTTGTGAGGAAGTTTGCCACTTTACTTGCGGAAGGTCGATGGTTTCTTCCCGTGTACATTGTATCCTGGTTCTCTTGTCCACCAATAAAGACTACTTTCCATCATATAACTAAAAAATGGTTGAAAGTGGCATAAAACAACATTCAGAATTTAAATTAAAATATAAATTTAACAGTGTAAACAAAACTTATACATGTGTTCTAGTGGTCAAACTAGTTCATGTGCGTTACTATTTAAACCATAGATAAACAGCAAAACTGCAATTGCGACATTAACAAAGATTTTATATGATAAATGTTGTATATACATTCAATGTATCATCTGTATTGCCTAACATTGTATAACTAGATCAAATTAAAAAATAAGGCGAAGTCTATAATATTTAGTCAATGGTAAAGGAGGACAGGAATTTATCATACATAAACGTTTGACTAAACCGCCTTAAACTTTCATGGACAATATGCTAACTTACGTAAACGATCGGTAAGACAGGATTCAAGTGACACGAGAAATAAGTTACCTGAGCTAATCGATCTGTCATACTACCTACAAGTGACACGAGAAATAAGTTATCTGAGATAATCGATCTGTCATACTGCCTTCAAGTGACACGAGAAATAAGTTATCTGAAGTAATCGAACTGTCGTACTGCCTTCAAGTGACACAAGAAATAATTTATCTGAGATAATTGATCGGTCATACTGCCTTCAAGTGATACGAGAAATAGGTTATCTGAAGTAATCGATCTGTCATACTGCCTACAAGTGACACGAGAAATAAGTTATCTGAAGTAATCGAACTGTCGTACTGCCTTCAAGTGACACAAGAAATAATTTATCTGAGATAATTGATCGGTCATACTGCCTTCAAGTGATACGAGAAATAGGTTATCTGAAATAATCGATCTGTCATACTGCCTACAAGTGACACGAGAAATAAGTTATCTCAGATAATTGATCGGTCATACTGCCTTCAAGTGACACGAGAAATAGGTTATCTGAAATAATCGATCTGTCATACTGCCTTCAAGTGACACGAGAAATAGGTTATCTGAAATAAACGATAGGTATTACCGCTTTCAAGTCACGTGAGAAATATGAAACCTTACATAAATAATCGGTTATATAGATTCCAAGTCATATGCAAATATGAAATCTAACATAAACGATCGGCTATACCACCCTCAAGTCACTTGAGAAATGTGTAACCGCATATAAAGGATCGGGCATACTGCTCTCAAGTCATATGAGAAATATGTTACCGCACATAACCGATCGCTTATATCGCCGTTCAGCCATCTGAGAAATATGTAACCTTACATAAACCATCGGTAATACCGCTTTTAAGCCTCATAAGTTTAAAAATTGGTTACATCAAGTAAACAATCGATTACACCGCCTTACATGAGTTACATATAACTTCACATAAACGATCAATTATACCGCCATGAAGTCACGTGATACATATGTAACGTGGTTAAACGAACGATAATACCGCCCTTAAGTCACGTGAGAAATATGTTAACTCAAATAAAAAAATCTGTTATACAGTCCTCAAATAACGTGTGGAATGTTACATCAAATACAAGATTGATACGCCTTCATGTCACGTGAGAAATATGTAATCTCACATAAAAGATCAGTTACATCGCCTTTGAATTACGTGAGAAATATGCTACAAAACTTACACTCAATTATTTTGCATGTTTTCATTCGCTTGAAACTTTACGGTCCCATGCAAAATCTTTTGGGAGGGGTCGATTTAACATAAAACAAATATATAATTATAGAATATCTGTGGTTTCATTTCGTTAATGAAACAATCAGTCTTTTATTTATTCACCCAGACTATGGTCGCTTACAAACACATTTGTGAGCGTATTGAATGGTAGAATTTCAAAGCATTGTCTTAAATCAAATACTTTCTCAGTCGCCAAGGAAAGAATGAATACTCTCTATTTGTAAAAATTATCAGTAAACCTTATATCGCATTACTGATAAGCATTGTTAGTAACAAAACATATACCATAAACTTGTATATATATATATATATATATATATATATATATATATATATATATATATATATATATATATATATATATATATTATATATATATATATATATCTATATATAATATATAATATATACTATATATATGATATATATAATATATATATATATGATATTATATCATATATATAAATATATATACATATATATATATATATATATTAATATCAATATAATATATATATATACTTATATATATATATATATATATATATATTAATATAATATATATATATATTATTATATAATATAAATAATATATATAAATATACGATATATATATATATATTTATATATATATATAATATATATATATATATAATATATATATATAAGATATATATATATATATATATATACTATATATATGAGTTCAGTTTACAAAGGAGATAGACCTAATGTCTACGCTACTTTCTTAAAAATGGAAAATTGTCTGTAATTCCTTATACAGTTATTTGAAACAGAAGTTTCATTTCGAAACAAAGTTGATTGGCAACTAGGCAACTCATCCAAACCTGGATGTATCAATCCAGTGCACCTATATTCCCCGGAATCGATTTGATGGTGCGGTCCCAGTGCTAAATCAACACCTGCCGTGCAGCTACACAACAGTGTAAAATAGACATTTCGACAGGGGACAATGGATGGTAATTTGTTTTTAAACGGTTTAATTATTTCCTAACTTGCGTTTCCTGTTTAAAATAACCAGCCATCAGCTTATGTATTATCTAGCATTGTTTGTATTTACATTCTAGTAACCTGTTGTTGCAGACGAGAGTACAATGCGCACATCCGAAATGTGAAAAATTGAGAACGGCGGATGCTAATTTGTTAACACTGCGAATGGCCAACCGTACTGCATTCAAATATCTTTGCTTGTTCAACCGATAATGGTGATAATGATGATAGGTCATATTTTATTTATTTGGCATGTTTTTGAATTTTTGAAACATGCTCTATGCTTTAGTGAAGTGGGCCACTCAGATACTTAACGCATTTTTATGAACTTCTATAGAAACAGACAATGATATGATCAATGTTATGTATGGTTATAGAAACATGTTACACGCAGAACTAGTTTTAGAGACAAATATGGGTTAAGCGCCATTCTGACTTTTCGGGTTGCAACACAGACTAAAGGTACATAGTGTGTATGATTTAGCTTGTTTCAAGTACGAGTAAATATCAATCCTCAATGTGATCTACGTAGTTACAGGCTCGGATATGAGTAAGTCGATTTCATGAAATGATTTACCATGCTAGGGGTTAATATGATCTACTTAACCAGTTACATACTCATTTACAGCTAAATAAATTTATGTTAGCATTTACAGATTGCCAAAAATGTTAGGAATTAATTGTACAAATGAAGTGATCCACTTAACCATCTACAGACTTAGATAGAGGTATATATCATTTCGACACAATTTACAGATCGCCGATTTGGTTAGGGATTAATTGTACAAAAGATCCACTTAATCAGATACAGACTTAGGTAGAGGTATATATCATTTTTGACAAAATTTACAGATCGCCGATTTTGTTAGGAATTAATTGTGCAAGTGATCCAGTTATCCAGACAGACACTTTGTTGGAGGCATATGTGATTTATGTCATAATTTACTTATTGCTGCTAACATTAGACATTAATTGTACAAATAATCCACTTAACCATCTACAGACTTAGATAGAGGTATATATCATTTCGACACAATTTACAGATCGCCGATTTGGTTAGGGATTAATTGTACAAAAGATCCACTTAATCAGATACAGACTTAGATAGAGGTATATATCATTTTTGACAAAATTTACAGATCGCCGATTTGGTTAGGGATTAATTGTACCACTTAACCAGCTACAGACTTAGATAGAGGTATATATCATTTTTGACAAAATTTACAGATGGCCGATTTTGTTACGGATTAATTGTACAAATGGTCCACTTAACCAGATAAAGACTTTGACAGAGGTATATATAATATATGGCATAATTTACAGATCGCCGATTATGTTAGGAATTAATTATACAAATGATAACCAGACACAGACTTAAAGGTATATATCATTTATGACATAATTTACAGATCACCAATTATGTTAGGAATTAGTTGTACGTCTGATTGACGTACTCAGAGGCAAATAAAATGTATGACGGAGTTTATTGCTTACATATTTTTCTAGGGGTTAACTGTACATATGATTCACTTAACCAAAGACAGACGTAGATGGAGCTAAACAATTTGTTTTGTCTGTTTAATTGAAAATAATTTTCAAAGAGTTTAAAGTAACAAGATAGTTACCTGTCAATGTAATGGGTATACGAGTTGTACCAAGATGACTTTACTGATTTAGTATTGTTAAGAACATCATTTACGTATGTGTCTTCACCATATTCTCAAACGTCATCCTGTCTATATTAAGTGTTACAAATTGTGCTCTATTTTCAATCCCGAGTAATGTAAAATGTTGAAAGTTCTTTTTATTCCATACCTCTTTTAGCTCTGACGTTAGATGATTGAAGAAGGGTAGAAATCCAAATAGAGACCTTTATAAAACACCTAATTTCTAACAATTTATGGAAACGTTATAATCTAATTCTTAATCCCTAATACAAATAGTAGTATCTCGTTTATCAATCAAGCGCCTAGTCCCCAATACAGTAAGTAAGTGCTCGTATGTAATGCCCTATCTAAAAAAAAGAATCAAACGCTCGTATCAAACGATTATCCCTAGCAAAAAAGTAAAATTTACCTTCTAGAGATTAATCTCCTATGTAGGAAATGAATGTTCATAATAAACACCTAATACCCAGTACAGGAAGTTGAAGAAGTGAACGATCGTGTATAGAGCGTATTTCCTATCGCAGGATAAATTCGAATCAATAAAACTGTATATGCAAGAGGTAAAAGAGGTTGTATGAACCAACTCATTTGCATAAATGGAAAATGTGCCTGTGGTGCTTGAGCGAAGTTACACATTAGTTAGGTATTTGTATTAATTTCCGTCTGTGATTTATTGCACACGCGGGAGCATTATAACAATTTGGAATATTTCATGTATTACGCAATACATATAAAAAACTGGGTACAAATTATCACTAATAATCAATCATTTCAGTTATTAAATTAGTGTGAAACGTTAAAAAGAAACATGAGAAATTGTAACTCATACTAGTGTCCTAGCGTTGTGTTAATTGTTATTCTATGAAACGAATACTTATATTGGTAATTATCTTCAAATTTCAAGCGCATGAAATAGAAAAAGTCTCCGATACGAAAGTGTAAATTACCAGGATGTCCAGGATATAGGCACAAATCTAGTAAAAAATGTACAGAACACCGACCTCCTGAAATCAAGAAATGGGACAAGGTGCCACAGAGGAGCACGCATTCCCCAGTCGACAGGTCACACCCGCACTGAGTTCACTGTCAAATCGAAATGAAATACGTTAAGAACGAATCCTGGTCATACAGATGTCTCAACAACCTCCATCGAACAGGTAACACAACAAGTGAGACAGAGTAATCGCAAACAAGACTATTATACCGACCGTAAACTTTGTCAATAATTTGTCAGTGAGTGGTTTAACTCTGCAAAAGAAATGTTCATATGTTGAACACGCCCTGACATATCTGATCATTTGTGAAATATAAACTCCATATGTGGATGATTGTCGGATATTACTACTTACATGTGGAAAAGCCGAAATCGTCGCGTTTGTCGTATAGCTTAGTTGTTAATTTCCCGTCTGTGTATATTGTAAGTAAAATATATAAGTATGAAGCTTGTGTGCTTGATTCTGTTGTATCTTTAATTTCTAGTTCGCCGGGATATATCGCACTGGCATATATATGGAAATTTTCATTATTAATTGACAAAACGTCGTCGATATATCAAAATGTCAAATTATATTTAAAGGACACCGCTGATTTTGTCTTCAGTAGTTTCTGAATGAAGTATGCGTTATATGAATAAAGGAACAGGTCAGCCATTTAAGGAGCACAATTGGAATACTTTCCTTTTCATATTGCTCCAATATTTTTAAGCAAATATGGGTTTGTCCTATAATGTGTTTGTCCTGTAATGTGTTCAGCGTGTGTCCTATAATGTGATTGACATATAATGAGTTTGTCCCATAATATGTTTGTCCTAAAAGATCTTTGTCCTATAATCTCTTTCTCGTATTATGTATTTGTCCTATAATTTGTTCGTCCTATAATGCGTCTGTCTTGTAGTACCTGTCTCATAACTTGTTTGTTCAATATATTTTTGTTCTACAATGCCTTTGCTCCATAACGTGCTTACCCTATAATATACTTGCGCTATAATGCTAACATGTATTTGTATCATAATGTGTTTGTCCTGTAATGTGTTTGTCCTATAAAGTGTTTGTCTTGTAATGTGTTTGTCCTGTAATGTGTTTGTCCTATAATGTGTTTGTCCTGTAATGTGTTTGTCCTGTAATGTGTTTGTCCTATAATGTGTTTGTCCTGTAATGTGTTTGTCCTGTAATGTATTTGTCCTGTAATGTGTTTGTCATATAATGTGTTTGTCCTGTAATGTGTTTGTCATGTAATGTGTTTGTCCTGTAATGTGTTTGTCCTGTAATGTGTTTGTCCTATAATGTGTTTGTCATAAAATGTGTTTGTCCTGTAATGTGTTCGTCCTACAATATGTTTGTCCTATAATATGTTTGTCCTATAATGTGTTTGTCCTACAATATGTTTGTCCTATAATGTGTTTGTCCTATAATGTGTTTTTCCTACAATATGTTTGTCCTATAATATATTTGTCCTATAATGTGTTTGTCCTACAATATGTTTGTCCTATAATGTGTTTGTCCTGTAATGTGTTTGTCCTATAATGTGTTTGTCCTGTAATGTGTTTGTCCTATAATGTGTTTGTCCTATAATGTTTTCGACCTTTAATATCTTTGTTTTATAATATGTTGCCCTATAACCTATATGACCTACAATACTTTAGTTCTATATAATGTTTGCACTATAATTTCTATAATGTATTAGTTCTATATATAAAAAATCTCAGATACCAAAGTATAAACTCTATTGCCCTATAAACTCTATGACCTATAATGTGTTAGTCCTATATAATGTTTGCCCTATAACCTCTTTGACCTGTAATGTGTTAGTTCTATAAAATGTTTGCCATATAAACTCTATGACCTATAATTTGTTAGTCCTATATAATGTTTGCCCTATAACCTCTTTGACCTGTAATGTGTTAGTTCTATAAAATGTTTGCCCTATAAACTATATGACCTATAATGTGTTAGTCCTATATAATGTTTGCCCTATAAACTCTATGACCTATAATGTGTTAGTTCTATATAATGTTTGCCCTATAAACTCTATGACCTATAATGTGTTAGTTCTATAAAATGTTTGCCCTATAAACTCTATGACCTATAATGTGTTAGTTCTATAAAATGTTTGCCCTATAAACTCTATAACCTATAATGTGTAAGTCCTACATAATGTTTGCCCTATAGACACTTTACACGTAAGTTGTGTCATGGAACTATTCAAACATTTTCCACGTTCTTATTAATACCAGTGGCATATGTTGCGAGAACACTGTTTTACCACACACCGTCTATTCATACCTGCATTACCTGATCTATTTGTGCAATCTTTGTTACAACTTGTGTCCTTTCACAAAATATCCACACACATAAAAGAAACAATTTTATGATTTTTCCCTCCTTCATTTTTATGCGAAATTGCAAGTTCTAGATATTTTTATTTTTGTTGGAAGTTTAGTATGAGTTGGCATATGGAAAATAACTTAGGGGAAGTTCAGTGTAAATTACGCTACAAAATTGTGTTTATTACATAAACAAACATAATCAAATACGACCATCACACATTCATAAATGTACTGGTCATCATCAAATTTTAATCTATTGTAAAACATACATATATTTCAAGCTGGTACACAACATAACTGATGTAAACAATTTGTATTTGACGAAACCTATTGCAATACTGTGAAACACCGCAAAACCCCGTGAAACACCCTACTTTCCAGAAAGTTGGTGTTTATCTCGATAGTTTTGTATGACATAACGAGATGAACATCCTCTTTACAACTCTTAATTGCTGGATATATACAGACTTATATATGTAACGACGTCATATATATATATATATATATATATATATATATATATATATATATATATATATATATAGACTTAATATATGTAACGACGTCATATATATATATATATATATATATATATATATATACAGACTTATATATGTAACGACGTCATATATATATATATATATATATATATATATATATATATATATATATATACAGACTTATATATGTAACGACGTCATATATATATATATATATATATATATACTATATATATATATATACAGACTTATATATGTAACGACGTCATATATATATATATATATATATATACAGACTTATATATGTAACGACTTCATATATATATATATATATATATATATATATATATATATATAATATATATATATATATATATACAGACTTATATATGTAACGACGTATATATATATATATATATATATTATATATATATACAGACTTATATATGTAACGACGTCATATATATATATATATATATATATATATATATATATATACAGACTTATATATGTAACGACGTCATATATATATATATATATATATATATATAATATATATATATATATATGTATATATATATATATATATATATATATATATATATATATACAGACTTATATATGTAACGACGTCATATATATATATATATATATATATATATAAATATAAATATATATATATATATATATATACAGACTTATATATGTAACGACGTCATATATATATATATATATACAGACTTATATATGTAACGACGTCATATATATATATATATATATATATATATATATATATATATATATATATATATATATATATATATATATATATATATATGCAGACTTATATACGTAACGACGTCAATTTATGTTTGATGAGATCGCGGATAAATTGATACCTTTACGGTATACTGCTACATGGTGAAGTTGACTCTCCGCATCTTGGTAATACTGCCGCGCGTTACATCAGCGATATATAAACATCAAAACCCAATACTTCAGATCTCAATATTTGTATATCTTGGATGTATGGCATTACCAGATTCCCTAATTTTACGGTAAGTTTAGCAATGTATTTATAATTATCCGTGGCTTTGTTTTTAAAGCTTGATTGAACGAGCATGCACAAGATTGATGATACACTATGGCTAAAGTCTTTAGATGGGTTTTCAATTTAGATTTGTATATTTACTCGGTATAAAACAATATAAAAATTCTTTGTAAAACATCAAAGTAACTAGTATTAACATATGCTATTTTAACTACACTAGAAAAACAAATGATTATCATCGCAGTTTTATCCAAGTATAATAAATCTAATTGTAATGGTTAATGTATTTAACATGTGTAAAGCACTGATACCAAAGTAACTGGAGTAGACGGAGCTAATATGAAATAATAAACAACAAAACTTAGGTAAATTCGATCTGGAAACAAGTGAATGTAATTACAGTGGTATGTGTCCGCTAGCGAGCGGTCACTTCCACAGTGAGTTCACAGTGAAATCGAATAAAAAAGAATTAAAATATGATTAAAATGTACATACATAATTTAAAAGCTTTCCTTAACCAAGTAATAAAAAATTGAAATAAAATTAAATGTCATTATATTCACCGCAAAAAAAAAAAATTAAAAAAAAAATGCGAAAACTTTAAATTCATGAAAGAAAGTAAAAATCAATATCCTATTCATTTCTGATAAGCAGCGATATATTTGCATTTTCAGATAGCAGGTAATATGAAATTATTGAAGATGGTCTGTAGCGTGCACTGCAGATCACTTGAAGGTAAAGAAGATTAATAGAAATCTAATTGACAAATTAGATATAAGGAGAGTTTTACATGGAGTATTTGTAGAAATTTATAAAAAATATGATTTAGTAGGGATGCATTCGAACATTACAATGTATTACCTGATCGAAAATTGACAAACCACTTCCAACCTTAATGACACTCTACAGAAACATGAAACCCAGAATGTGTAATATAAGATTAATCACAATAAATTTTTTTTAGTTGATTTCATTTGTTGCCAACATTAAGAGCGTTTGAATGACATAAACTGATGTAAGGTATTTAGGCATATCACTGCTATGTATGATGTTTGAGGGAGGGATTGGTATTTCGCAATATCAGCCAACTAAATGTTTTAACCTACACATTGTATCAACCTGCATACCTTACCAAACTACATAATCTACCCACTATACACCGTATTGAGCTAAATATCGTATCAGCCTTCGCACCGTTTCAACATACACACCTTATCAACCTAGACACCTCAGCAACCTACACACTGTATTAACCTAAACATCGTATCAACCCACACACCGTATCGACGTACACAATGTATCATCCTACACACCAAATCAACATTAACCTACACAACTTATCAACCTACACAGCTTATCAACCCACACACCGTGTCGACGTACACAATGTATCATCCTACACACCAAATCAACATTAACCTACACAACTTATCAACCTACACAGCTTATCAACCCACACATCGTATCGACGTACACAATGTATCATCCTACACACCAAATCAACATTAACCTACACAACTTATCAACCTACACAGCTTATCAACCCACACATCGTATCGACGTACACAGTGTATCATCCTACACACAGTATCATCCTACACACCGTATTAACCTACACAACTTATCGACCTAAACAGGGTATCAACCCACACATCATATCAACCTGCAAATCATGTCAACCTGTATACCATATCAACTCATAACGTATACCCCCAAACACTGCATCAACCTAGACATCGTATCAACACATTCAACGTATCATCATACAAATTGTGTCGACCTACTTATCGTATCAAACTACACAATCTGTCGACAAAGACACAATATCACCTAAACACCGCATCAATATGACAATACATCGTGTCAATTTGAATACCATGTTAATCTCAAACTTAGTTTTTCTCGGTAAAATTAAAATTTTTTCCAGTTTATTTTGGTTTCGGTGTAAAACTAGGTTTAACTTGATAAAGATAAGAGATAACTGAGAAATACCATATGTAACTCATTTGTGTGATATTGGTATGGTGGTTATGTTTATGTCAGAATCAATTGTTTTTTAAGATATAAACTACAAACTTAGTTTTACACGAAAAAATATGAACAAGAATCGATATATATTTCCTTTGACAATCACACTTTGCGTTACAATTGACACAATGTATATCTATGAGAGCAAGTTATTCAATAACGGGAGTACAGATGACATATGACATTTCCAAATTGGATGACAGCTTGAAATTAATTAACACTGAGAATCTCACAAGAATTATGTCGAAGACAGACTGCCTAAAATAATCACCTAAACATGTCTTAACCATTGATCATCGATAGAAATAACTCCTCATCGCGGTTTGTTTTAGAAAAATGGTGATTTAACTTATGTAGCTGTATATTGATTTTTGAAAATCTTGACTTTAAAGAACCCTTCATTAAGATATTGTGAGACATACAAGTACGTTTATGTAGACTTGTTAAAGATTGTGTACGGCTATCGTACTAATGTAGAGAGTATCAACTTCAGCAGTCCATCATTGTCTTATTAGCTGAATTTTCCCCATGGACAGTAGAAAAGTATCAGATACCAAATTAATATTCTTCAGTATGCCCAAGATATATACAACTATAGTTCACTAGTCAATATTTCTACTGTAGTACGCAAACGTTTCTCAATGGTATTTTCTTTGTTTATTGTTGTTTAACGTCCCACTCAAGAATCTTTCACGAAATGATGGTGGATGGCTTCAAATGTTGGCCTATGCTCGGCACTTACGGCCATTGAGCAATGAGGGTTCTACTACAACACGGGACCTCGGCTTTTACTGTCTCATCCGAAAGACATGAAACTAGCCTGCCGCCGGTTGGACTCGAACTCACGATCAACAGTCGAGCGTGCTACCGACTGAGCCAGGCTAGCTCTTCTCAATGGTGAATGAAGGTTGCCACCATATAATATTGAAGGTTTTGGTTTAGAAAATCAAGTTTTTTTACAATATGAAAATACTTCTTGTCATGTTGACGACCGTTTTATTTACAAAACTGTTGATTAAAACATGCGTGTCTCTTCTGGTTAAAAATTTTACAATAGGTAATGACTTGTATCATCGCCCAGCACTTATTGTTTTAATGGTCGTTAAATACATACTGTACAATCTGTTTTCAATTATATGGTAATGGCAACTTTTAAACGTGGGGGAGAGAATTCGGTGAAAAAGTATCCAGGTACAGAGCACTGGCGTTTTGTGTGTAAGTTGACAAACTTTCTCACAAAATCAGCTTAGGTTCCAAAAAGAGTCTAACAGGCTTTGACTTGAGATGGGCGACGTCGTGGTTTAACTGCGATATTCTAACCACTCTGCCACGGTAGCAAACAACAAATGTTTTTGATTGCATGAGACTTAAAATCGATGTATCATGTTACGGTCAATTTCTCAATGCATGGGGATGAGTCCATAGTACCTCTCACAAAATACATATCTTCCATAGGCCCATCCTTGTCCAGTGTTCATCAGAATTGTATACAGAATTTTGCACGGTCTGGTACTTGGCGTCTGGTATAGCAGCAATGGTATAAATTCCATTTTTATCATATATAAAGCATAAAAACGGCAAGCTTAATACTACGGGAATTGCTTAAATTCTACCTGTATCAAAGTGTATGATTTATATCATTGGTAACGGCAAAATGATAAACCATAGGTCTTAAAGTTTTCTAAAACAGTAATTGTATAAATCTTATCTGTATCATGCTGTATGATAGATAATATAAAAGATGTGCCGTATAACTGTTAACGATCAACCGTATATTGTTCGGAGAATCAATGGATGAGGCTAACTTAATGAAACTGGACGACAACTAACAAAATTGTTTTTACAAATTATCCTTCTCTTACTTGTACTGTAGACATTGTATATCAATCGTTGTCTTTATGCATTCTTCAGTTTTCATCTCAGGGTTTTCGCAGAGAGTAATGCATAAAAATAAGAGGCATTACAGGACGTGGCAAAGCCCTATTTGATCTTTAATCAATCAAAATTTTGTATTTGTATTCGGTAATACCATTGTATGTCAAAACACCAGTAATTTTGTATATTTCAATATGATTTAGTGGATTTATTATATCGCTGTGTGCTTAATTTGTCATGTTGTCATCAATGCTCGTAAACGTTATCTTTAAATATGTAAATATAAAAAAAACATCTGATGTTGAAAGAGTCGTGGCATCTCGTACTGATAAAAGTAACTGTATTTTACGATTGTAAATATAACCGATATCAAAGTATTAGGAAAATAATATAAAATCACAAATACAAAAGTGTTAATCTTTAGGAAGTTTACCCGACAATATATTAATCCGGTGAAGACTGGAAAAACACGGACCTCTAAAAATCCAGATTGGGATCAGGTGTCATGGGGGAGTAAGCATCCCCTGTTGATTGGTTACATCCATAGCGATCAATTCAAATGAAAAACATGAGAATTGAACCCTCGTCAATATAAGTATAGATAATTCAACAACCAATATCGTGCATGTATTTCAACATTTCATTCACTGAAACATTGTAATTGCAAACAGGTCTTTATTTCAAACGTAAAATTAGTGAAACGTTGATATTAAACAACAGCCCCGTGTCTGGATCCATACGAGTTATTTTATTCTGGGAATCGTACTAAAACTTGACGTATCCTGAAATCAGACTATTCTGAATTCTTAAGTTTTATGGTGCCCGACGCTGCAAAAAAACCTTATCAATATGTAGTGTAACAATATTTATGAAATGATCATATGTGGAACGGGTCTGGCAAATCGGATAAACTGCTAGATAGAAACAATATATTCAGGCATCAAAGGTATATTACTAATTAAATGTGAAAAGTTTAAAAATAAATTATTATTTTTTTCTAATATACTACTACTACAACTACTACTACTACTACTACTACTACTACTACTACTACTACTACTACTAGTGACAAAAAAAAAAAAATAAAAAAAAAAAAAAAAAAAAAAAACAAAAAAAAAAAAAAAAAAAAAAAAAAACAAAAGCAAAACAAAAAACAAAAACAAAACAAAACAAAACAAAAACAAAAAACAAAAAAAAAAACTAAAAAAAAAAAAAAAGAAAAAAAAAAAAAAAAAAAAAAAAAAAAAAAAAAAAAAAAAAAAAAAAAAATAAAAAAAAAAAAAAAAATAAAAAAAAAAAAAAAACAAAAAAAAAAATAAAAAAAAAAAAATAAAAAACAAAAAAACAAAAAAAAAAAAAAAAACAAACTGCTAGATAGAAACACTTATAGTCAGGCAATCAAAGGAATATTACTAAATAAAATGTGAAAAGTTTAAAAATAAATTATTATTTTTTTCTAATATACTACTACTACTACTACTACTACTACTACTACTACTACTACTACTACTACTACTACTACTAAAAAGGTCTTTTTCATTGTATTTGCCAGATCAATCGTTAATTAAATGCTTGTTATTTTGTAAACATCCATAGGATAAAAAAGGAGTGTCCATATCCCCGATGCACCTAGAATTAAACAAATTCAAATGGACGGCCAGCGACTATCGTTTGGTCGAGCGTTCGATCTGCATTTAGAAGGTGCCTTGTGTGATTATCGACTTATATCTAGGTCTTGAGCCTTGCCCTTTAGCCAAATACGTCATATAAAAACGTGAAATGGATGGTATTCCAGAGGGCGTTTAATAGAATCTCATTACACTGACATCACTCCAAAGCACAGGTCCATCTTTGGTTATTTTCATTTTACTTCTTACATTCCCGTGTAAGTAAATATAGTACAACAATGAAATAAACCTTTCTCGACGGGTGACAACCAGTCATTTCGCATTTACAAATATATCAAATCTGACAACTAATCAGTTTCTTAGATTCGTTGATTCTTACTGTCAATCTTGTGTCAGACATAACAAGGAGTAATTGAATAAATTGAAAGTAAATAGAATTAAATTGTATCATATCAAATATTGTTCAGTGTTGTTGAGTATCAAGATTGAAAAATGTATTCTGATAATGGAAAGCTAGCATCTTTCGCCTTGTGTTTAATTAAGTGACAAAAAGAAAAACCGGGTTTTCCGTTGAGTGAATTGTAGAATATTCATTGCAACATGGAGAATGAATTAACCAAGATTTCTAAGTAGATCTGTTTAATTTATTTGATTAATGCATCCTTCAATTTGTTGCATTTCTTTGTTTGATGCTTTCCACTGAGAGCTATTCAATTCCGAATTAGTGCTTGCGTTTTTTAGATCATTTCATTCGAATTTCATAGATATCGGAAAGGGATAAATTTAATAGAGTTTTTGACATGTCGATTTACCTTTTCGATGGTGATTTATACTGATTTGGACCAATGATTGTGTTCGTTATTTAATTAAAATATCTTTGCCGCTCACGATGACTGCATCTAATCGGAAGTGGATAATTGCATTATGTTATTTCTATAGAACGGTGTGTCTTTTCGCTGTGTCTAATGAAAGCTTTTTCGCCACATTGAAACATCCCGCATTACTCCTGAAATTTATAATTCGTGTTATAGACAGCACTTTCCACACATTGTAACGACCCGCATTACCTTTGAGATTTATTTTGCCTATTAAAGTTATATTCTACCACCAATCTGCTTTTTGAACAAACAATAGATATTGTCAGCAAGTATAATATACTATCAGCAAGGAAGACAAACTGTTAATAAGCTAGCAATACTGTCAAAAAGCAAGGTGTACTGTCAACAAGCAAGACATACTGTTAATAACCTAGCAATACTGTCAAAAAGCAAGGTATACTGTCAACACCGTCAACACGCAAAACACACTCAATAACAATACACTGTCAACAAGCTAGAAATATTGTCAATAAGCATGAAATACTGTCATCACGTCAGCAACATTGCCAATAAGCAAGACTAGCCATGTTGTCAATGAACAAGATATATTGTCAACAGGGAAGACATACTACCAACAAGCAAGACACACTGTCAATAAGCAATACATACTATCAACCAGCAATAATACATACTGTCAACCAGCAATACATACTGTCAACCAGCAATACATACTGTCAACCAGCAATACATACTGTCAACCAGCAATACATACTGTCAACCAGCAATACATACTGTCAAACAGCAATACATACTGTCAACCAGCAATACATACTGTCAAACAAAAAACATACTGTCAAACAGAAATACATACTATCAACCAGCAATACATACTGTCAACCAACAATACATACTGTCAACCAGCAATACATACTGTAAAACAGAAATACATACTGTCAACCAGCAATACATACTGTCAAACAGAAATACATACTGTCAACCAGCAATACATACTGTCAACCAGCAATACATACTGTTAACCAGCAATACATACTATCAACCAGCAATACATACTGTCAACCAGCAATACATACTGTCAACCAGCAATACATACTGTCAAACAGAAAAACATACTGTGAAACAGAAAAAAAATACTGTCAAACAGAAATACATACTATCAACCAGCAATACATACTGTAAAACAGAAAAACATACTGTCAAACAGAAAAACATACTGTCAACCAGAATTACATACTATCAACCAGCAAAACAGCAAAACATACTTTCAACCAGAAATGCATACTATCAACCAGCAATACATACACTGTCAACAGAAATACATACTGTCAACCAGCAATACATACTGTAAAACAGAAATACATACTGTCAACCAGCAATACATACTGTCAACCAGCAATACATACTGTCAAACAAAAATACATACTGTCAACCAGCAATACATACTGTCAACCAGCAATACATACTGTCAACCAGCAATACATACTGTCAATCAGCAATACATACTATCAACCAGCAATACATACTGTCAAACAGAAAAACATACTGTCAAACAGAAATACATACTGTCAACCAGCAATACATACTGTCAAACAGAAATACATACTGTCAACCAGCAATACATACTATCAACGAGCAATACATACTGTCCACCAGCTATACATACTGTCAACCAGCAATACATATTGTCAACCAGCAATACATACTGTCAATCAGCAATACATACTGTCAACCAGAAATGCACACTGTCATCCAGAAATACATACTGTCAACCAGAAATACATACTGTCAACCAGCAATACATACTGTAAAACAAAATACATACTGTAAAACAAAATACATACTATCAACCAGCAATACATACTGTCAAACAGAAATACATACCGTCAACCAGAAATACATACTGTCAACCAGCAATTCATACTGTCAACCAGAAATACATACTGTCAAACAGAAATACATACTGTCAAACAGAAATGCATACCATCAACCAGCATTACATGCTGTCAACCAGCAGTACATACCGTGAAACAGAAATACATACTGTCAACCAGCAATAACATACTATCAACCAGAAATACATACTATCAACCAGCAATACACACTGTCAACCAGCAATACATACAGTCAAACAGAAATGCATACTATCAACCAGCAATACATACTGTCAACCAGCAATACATGCTATCAATCAGCAATACATACTGTCAACCAGCAATACAATCTGTCGAACAGAAATACAAACTGTCAACCAGAAATAGATATTATCAACCAGCAATACATACTGTCAACAAGTCAGAAACATTAAGGGAGACATTTTGTCAACAAGTAAGATATAAGTCAACAAGCAGGACATAAGACAACAAGCAAGATGTAAGACAACATATTATATTGACTATAATATCATATATATAAATAGATGATGAGATTGAGAAAGAAAGTACAAAAATGTTATGCTATGTTTGAAATCAGTTGTAGATTGAAATTCATTAATAAAAAAATTAAAGGAATGTTTTTTTTAACAGGATGTTATCTTTACAGGATGTTATCTTTACAGGATGTTATCTTTACATGGTGTTATCTAAAAATCTCTTGCATGTACATTTCTTCTCATTTTGTGTTTGCTTTCTATGTACTCTATACATTTTGCCACATGTAAACCCCAAATATTAATATACTTTGCGTTTGTAGTTGAACTTTCCTATTTGTTATATTAAAAAGCATGCGAATGTATTGCACATCCATATGCTTTGTTACTATTGTGCTGATTCATTTTGTGAAGTATCTTGGGGTTGACAGTGGACAAGTGACTTTCATCTCTGTAAAATATAACACGTCTATATGTAATTATGTATAATTGGTCGTATAAACCAATCGAATCAAATTCAATCAATTCAATTCAAATATTCTGTGTACATGGTCCATTTTTCCATCATATGTGAAAAATTATAGAATGTATTCTCCAACAAAAGCAGTGAGATGTAAGTCTTGAAGATTGATTTACCGGAAGCACGTGTAGTCACGTGCCCTGTCAACCCGTTATGAGCGTTTTCGGACATTATTTCTGGTAGCGTATATCTATCTATCAGAGAGAGTGTCCGTTCATGTTCATTGGGATTCACACATTTCTTGGTTATTCAGGTGTTGTTGCTCTATTTGTTAGTATGTACGCTGATAACAATATGCTTACTTCTTGTATTCTCTTAATTGTAAATCTGTCTATATATCTAATTTTTGCTTTCATCATGTTTATATCTAATTCAATTATTCGTTGGTATATCTTCATTTTTACTTTGTAACAATATCGTGAATAGGAATATGCCTTTATTGAAGAAAAGCTAGGCATACATTTACATTGTACGTTTTTGCTTAAAGATGGATCCAATTTATTTCATCATGCTGTCTAATTCAAAATAGGAACACCTATATATATATATATTTGTGTATGTCAAATTCAAATAAAAGCAAGTGATGAGTAAATCCTCGGCACAAATGGTATAGATGATATATAGATGTATGAAATGAACGGATTACTTCAGTTGATGCTTTCACATTAATAACGACGTCTTTTAGAGAACAGATCCCTCCTGTCTATCAACATGGTATCATCTCGTACTTCGATTTAAGTTACTGATTTGATCTTAAACTATTGTTTGAATACCTTTGTCTTTATTGTATGAATATTTAGCTAGAAAATATCAAAAAAAAAAATGATGAGAAGGAAAGTAATAAAGCACGCCATGCAGAGACATGCCTATTCTACAATACTTTTTATCATTCAATGAAAGTTAAAAATTGAAATATTTTTCCGTCTGCTGAAGCCTCATTGTTTCAAAGAGTTATGGTCATTATAATATATTAAAATTAATTATAAGAGCAAACAGTAATTGTCAAAAATGTCGCATTTGAACAAACATGAATAGTTTTCAATATATTCTAATGCCATTGTACGCTGCTCGTATTGAAAATCAATTATATTTTACAAACAAAACAAGTGCTACTTTCTCTTCAAAGTGATTCTTTATCATCAATTTTCCAATTTTCACTTCCCAAATACTTCTTTCGCATCATAAATGTTATTTCGTAAGTATAACTTTCCATTTGCAATGTTATTTTTCGTTCATCGGTGCAACTGTCATTTCACACGTGTTTCTGTCACGTCAATAATTGTAACTTTCACTCTCTCTCTCTCTCTCTCTCTCTCTCTCTCTCTCTCTCTCTCTCTCTCTCTCTCTCTCTCTCTCTCTCTCTCTCTCTCTCTCTCTCTCTCTCACTTCATGGTGTTACTTTCACTTCATGGTGTTACCTTCACTTCATTGTGTTAATCTCACGTTACAAGTGTTACTTTCATTTCATTGTGTTTATCTCACGTCACATGTGTTACTTTCACTTCACAAGTGTTGCTTTCACGTCATAATGTTACTCTCATTCCACAAGTCTTTCTTTAAATTATAGTGTCACTTCATGTATATGACTATCCCTTATTTCTATTCAACAAAATGTAACATTCTATTCAGGAATGATACTTTCACGACATAACTTAAACCCTAACCCTAACCCTAACCCTTTTCATTTTCAAATTGTATTTCTCTCTCTCTCTCTCTCTCTCTCTCTCTCTCTCTCTCTCTCTCTCTCTCTCTCTCTCTCTCTCTCTCTCTCTCTCTCTCTCTCTCTCTCTCTCTCTCTCTCTCTCTCTCTCTCTCTCTCTCTCTCTCTCTCTCTCTCTCTCTCTCTCTCTCTCACACAATTGCTACTTCCACTTCACAATTGTTACTCCCACTTAAGAATATCAATTTTCCATTCACAAATGTTACTTTCCAATCACAAATCTTACTTTCACATGCCAAATGTACCACGGTATGAAACCTACATATTGTATTTATTAAAGTATTAAAAGGAATTTTCAATGCCAGAATGACCATGGTGCCATAACAGAAAACATGATCGCATAATTTATTTTCACTTTTGTCACCTACAAAAATGTTGTGTTCGTTGTGCTGCACATGAGAAATATTTTCGTAAGGGAGATAACTACCGTAATTGTTAAAGAAATCATAACTGTATATGACGGGTTTAATTTCGCCATCTTCTCGGTCAAAGAAAATACTGCTATATTATGTACTTGTGAATACAATGCCTTACGTAACCAGACTTCGTATACACGAATAAAAATATATTATAAGCTTTAATTCAACTATCACACTTCTGTTTATAAAACGGTCTCACGCGAAATTTTTTCCCTGTTGAATTAAACATTTATGCAGTAGTCAATGATCGATATCATAGATCAAAATTAGAAAACTAGAAGTCATTCATATTGATATTAAGTATCTGATATTTTAATATTCTATTGGAATTCAACACTACGGTCATTTTTTACCAGAACATAAGGAATTCGCGGCGAGATCAATAGAATATATCTCTTGTTACGGTGTGGAGTGGAAAAATCTCAACTCGTTTTCCGTCCTTTTCAAAATATGCTGTAAAAATATCAGGAATATTTAAATGTAAGATTTGATAACAATTTTAACTTCACATACATCAATATGACAAGAGCATATTTTTATAGAGTGCTGAGCGCATCATATAATATTGTCCTTTCCAAATACGTTCGTACAAACGTATACGCAGTAAAAATATAATCAAATTTTACATTTAAATATTCTGGTATATTTGAGCGAGTTGATTTTGAATAATGTAATATTACTATCTGAAAGGACCAGCATTCCAACAGCTTTCTGTAAGCGTTTTTAAGAACAACTTACACACTAGACGCTTTCTCTATTTTACTGTTGACTGAATTTTTTTTGATGAGAAAATAATTGTTACAATTTTTATGAAAATGTTGTCAAACAGGAACATTTTACCATCTGCGTTTATACTGTAATCGCCTGATCTACAGTAAGCTATATGTCACTGCACTCTTAGAGCGAATCAGTAATCTTCCAAAACAATTTTGAGATTTGTTTGAATAAATAGTGAACCGGGCACCCTAGGAAATTATGAAACCAATGTTGTATTGGTACAAGCAAAATACTGCGTATAAAGCTAGTAATTGCAGATAAAATGAATAGCTAAAATAGTTCAATACGAGATAAGGTGGTTCAAAAATGACCTTGGGGATAAAGGTCAATATTTATCAAAGTGAAAAAAATAGGATAATGTAGGCAGAGTATGAAAAGATCATGAATGCAATACCAGACATCAGTATCATTACGCAGAAGATCAATACGAAATTAGAGGGATATGTTTCTATCTATCTAGGGAAATGCACTCACTTAGATGTTCAGAACATTTGCTTACTTGATTTTGAATTTTTGCATTTTAAATAATTCTACAGTATGTATATCGTAGATATATATAGATGTTTGCCAGACATTTTATAGTTTAAGATCATTCTTAGAACTATAAAAATATTTTCCCCTGTCTTTGATAAAAATATTTTTCCATTTTACTACAGGACGTTGGTTATATTCAAATATAGTTAAAATAATAAACTGTGCAAGTCCCTTTT
This sequence comes from Atrina japonica, assembly GCA_030159075.1. Taxonomy (NCBI): domain Eukaryota; kingdom Metazoa; phylum Mollusca; class Bivalvia; order Pterioida; family Pinnidae; genus Atrina; species Atrina japonica. Next base: position 1,027,186 of record BROG01000184.1, read on the forward strand.
ACCTGTGTATCGTGATAGAATATGAAAGTTCCCTTTAACTGTAAATTGTGATAGAATGTTCACGTCTCCTCCTAGTTGTTTATCTCGATAGAATGTGCAAATCCCCCTTTACTTGTACATCGTGATAGAATGTGCAAATCCCCCTTTACCTGTGTGCCGTGATAGAATGTGCAAATCCCCCTTTAGGTGTGTATCGTAATAGAATGTGCAAATCCCCCTTTAATTGTGTACCGTGATAGAATGTGCGAATCCCCCTTTAATTGTGTACCGTGATAGAATGTGCAAATCCCCCTTTAATTGTGTGCCGTGATAGAATGTGCAAATCCCCCTTTAATTGTGTACCGTGATAGAATGTGCAAATGTGTACCGTGATAGAATGTGCAAATCCCCCTTTAATTGTGTACCGTGATAGAATGTGTAATCCGTGATAGAATGTGCAAATCCCCCTTTAATTGTGTATCGTGATAGAATGTGCAAATCCCCCTTTAATTGTGTATCGTGATAGAATGTGCAAATCCCCCTTTAGGTGTGTATCGTGATAGAATGTGCAAATCCCCCTTTAATTGTGTACCGTGATAGAATGTGCAAATCCCCCTTTAATTGTGTACCGTGATAGAATGTGCAAATCCCCCTTTAATTGTGTATTGTGATAGAATGTGCAAATCCCCCTTTAATTGTGTATCGTGATAAAATGTGCAAATCCCCCTTTAGGTGTGTATCGTGGTAGAATGTGCAAGACCCGTTTCACCTGTGTATCGTGATAATATTTGCAATTCAATATACGTATATTTTTTCATGAAAATAAAAAAAAATATCACAATAGACAATATGAAAGTTCTTTGAACAGTACATATTAAGATGAAGATAGACAAAAGAACTAAACAATATTAACCTGTCTGTTCAATCTTGAGGGTAAAAATAGTTTAAGAACTTGTCGCGTTATTTGGTGATCTGTTTTATATCTCATCTTAAATAGATGTTGAAACCAAAGAATTATGTTATATTTTTCCGGATAAACGTGCCGTGTGTTTTGTATTTTATAAGTATCAAATTCACATTCCACAGGCGATACCTATTTATAATAAAACCGGTTTGTTTACCTTAGCCTTTTTATTTGTATTCTTCCGTTCCTGTATTGCATATGGAGTAAGTATGGTTTGTATAAGAATCTTAATAAAATCAAACCTTGGTTCTATATAACTTTAAAGTAATAGTATTCCCCATTGCTTTGTTTACATACTAGCAAGTGCTTTTATGAGCTATGATGAGTATTCACGTTGTGCATATAAAGATTTAAATAAATAAACATCAATCCATTGCCTTGGGAACATGGTTCATGTAAATTTGAACAAGTCGGAATTACCTCGTAGACTGAACAGAATGAAACAAGTTGCGGATCTGCATATATAATCCAATGAATGAAGCATATTCAAGGATATATTAAATATTGCATATTGAAGCATATTGTTTAATCATATAACTCCCCGTCTTAATTCATATTAAGTCTACCTACAATAACGGTACATTCTTAAAGGGGCAGAAGCTTTCCCCCAAAATCTATTTACTATTTTGATTTATGTACTATATAAAAAGAGAAACACACAGACATATAGGAATTAATTTTGAATGTTTTGTTAAAATTGTTTGAGAAACCCAGAGTGACAATGTATCACATGTAACTGATTAATTTAACCTTACTATTTGTATATGCAAACCACACTGTACCCGGCTTTATTTTCACAAAATATGTAGGAATATAAGATTTTTAATGTGCGTGTATATATATATATATATATATATATATATATATATATATATATATATATATATATATATATATATATATATATATATACCTGCTATATATATAACGATCACCTGTCTATAAAGGCCAGATTTGAAAAGTCCCTACTGCATACTTCAACGACATTTAACCTGTGTATAAGGGTCACCTGCACATAAAGGTCAATATTCTCTGGTCCCTTGGGTGGCCCCTATATATATATATATATCTTACTTGGTTTTTATACATCAAGTAGTAAAAACGAAATGATATGTTTTGAAAAAAAACCCAGCTAGTCCACCTTTAAGATATCTGTCAGTGATCGCTTTGAAATACTTATAATAATTTAAACTTTATTTATTTTACAACAATTGAAGAGGTCGTTTTACTTGCAACCTATATGGGTGTATCTTGTTTAGATTGATATTGGCAAGGGCGGGTGGTTTCTGTGAGATAAAACCGTAGTATCCGGTGTGAACCGTTGTACCATATCACATACCTCCATACTTCTGATACAAGGATTGAACTGTGGTCGGATTAGTGAGAAGCAGGTGCGCTATCGGGACACACCCACCCGAATACTTACTTATTCTTTACTACGTAAAAAGTACTCTTTTCGTCAAACTTAAAAAAATTATTTTTTTATCCTAAAGTTGTCATTCATCGCATTGTTGGAAATCCCAATATTTTTCAAAAAAAAAAATAAAAAAAGAATAAAATAAAATACACCGCCACATAAATAAAACTCTTACGTGCAAATGATGCAGCCCCGTCCTTTTTTATGATAACTCTATAAACAGATTATTAGACAATTTATATAAATTTACAGGTTCTCATGTTTCATTTATCAATCACTTTCATACATTGCAGCGGCAATAGTTGGAACATAATACCCACATTCTACTGCAACTGCAGTCATCTTTGTCTGATAATCCGATCTACAAAATCTAGTGACTGGCTTCAAGTTTTCTATTATAAAAATGAGTATTTGTATTAATTTGATAAAAGACCTACCTGTTTTACACCGTACTAATATCAATATTTCGATTTAAAGTCACTGAAATGAGAAATTGTACTTTTAACCCTAATAAAAATTTAGCAGTATGCTAGAGATGATGATAAAACTATAGAATACACCTACAGATTCCACTGAGTTTGATCATTAAGACGTTGCAAGCAACGTAAGTAAAAAACGAGTGAGGCAGTTGATCCCCGGTGATAGATGTTATTGCATTGCTATCTATTTACCTTGAAAAATGATATAATCAAGTCCTGGGGATTCATTAGTATGAACGTTTTCAAAGGCTCTAATTGAAGACAAATGTATCTTTTTAACAAGCCGTAGACTCAGCGCTACTGAATCTGATATCAGATAATGCCGATATTATCGATTGCAGAGTAATGTTTAATACATTATAATCAACTACAACAAAGTAAATGTTCGGAATCTTCATGTCTGTTATATGTTAGTAGTTTCTTTGCGATAGATTCATTTCAATGATTTTCAGAAGATTCTCAGAACATTTGACTTTGAAATTTGTAATTACAGGACAAATAGGCTTCAGACTGGTGTTTTAAATGTGTTCACATCACACGCATGTGATGCTTCATGACTATTTTATTCATAGAATTCTTATTCGTTAAAGTCAGCAGTTAATAAAGAAACTGCTAAAATATTATAGATAAGCAGCGGAATATTTTTCTTACTTGTGATTCATGTTTTATTTCTCAGTGTAAAAAATTGACACCACAAGTTTTATTTCATATAAAAATGTAGCTTTATTCAAGTGAACGAGGGGATTCCATTCTAGAAACTTAATCTGATTTTTGTGAGAAAGTTTTCTAGTTTACTTCCGGAAGGCTGGTGGTCTCTTTCCGGGTACATTGTATTCTGGTTCTCCCCTCCACCATTAAAATCTGGTCGACTCCATGTAGCTGAGAAATTGTTTGGTGTGGCGTAAAACAAATGAAATAAAATGAAATCGAGTGAAAGGCCCCAAAATGAACTTTTGTCACGAAACTTTTATCAATCCTTTGATAGAGTGGCAGATTATTCAAGCAGTAGGTCTTTGATTCAATTTCCCATACAAAAGCATATCTACACATTTGTTGTTAAGTATAATTATCTATTCCGGCGACCATGCGACAATACAAAGGTCATTTCAGGTAAGCTTCAGACCTACACCCGATGTTACAGCGAACATACAACTTTGAAGAAATTTCACTGCATTGACCTCTGTTGTCATATTTAAACTTCCCCAAAATCAATAACTAGTAGGGTCTACAATCATAATTAAAAAATAAAGAAATTAAAATTGCATGTGAAATCATTATAATTGTTTTGTTGTAAATCATACACCCCTGAATTCTGACAATGAATTTTACCATTCTTTGAAATGGACATGTCCAAATGTGACTTCAGGGGTTGATGAGTTTATATGAGTCCATAGCACAGGTCAAATTTGTGATCTGCCACCTTCAGCTAACTATGATTCCATTTAGTATAAACTATTTAAACACTTAAAACCTGAAACAAATGATATCAGTACTGCGAACTTTGTGTAACCTATCCTACCAGAACTAAACCCCTTTTCATGTAATAGAATATGTCCATCACCTTAGCAGTCACCACACAAATAAGATAAGACACTGCCGCACAAAGAAAACTGTGTAGCAAACAATGAATCTAAAAAAAAGGAAAATAACAGTGACATTGACTTCCATAACTGATTGAATTAGAACCCGTGCCTTGTGTTGCATATTGACCAGCGCTCTCAATTGATAATCCTGACTCCCTTAACGTGCTAACGGTAATCGATAATGTGTAGAAGAGAACTGAGAAGTCCTGCCTACTTTTATAAAATGTAATGAACGTTAATTTACGACAATCGGTAATCGGCACGATCAATTCACTTAAAATCGATAGTTTTGAATAACAGCGAAAAGGACAAGCGAGAGGAATGACCTTGTGTATGTATAAGAAATTAGCAAGGTTTACATTCTTATTTACTTGTCATATGGTCATTTAGTGGTGATCCATTGTAAAAAAAAATGTAACATTTTATAAGGCATATCCTTCAAAGTGTCGTGTTCTAATGAACTTGGTTTCCAAAATTTATTGGTACTTTTCCTATAAATTAAAATTAAGTTCATAAAGTCTACTTTTGTCCACTTCTTGTGCTTTCATAACGAGTTCTGTCATTTCATATATATATATATATATAATATATATATATATATATATATATATATATATAATATATATATATATATATATATATCTCTGTGTGTGTGTGTGTGTGTGTGTGTGTGTGTGTGTGTGTGTGTGTGTGTGTGCGTGTGTATTTGTAATATTTGTTTAATTTTTGTTTTACAACCCATCAAGAATTGTACGCTTATATTGAGATGTCGCCAGCAACAACACGGGTCATCCAGCCTGTGATTATTATTATTGTTGTTGTTGTTATTATTATTATTATTATTATTATTATTATTATTATTATTATTATTAATGATCTTACGCACATGGTTTTGTTCCTGGTCTATTTTTATCACATAGCTGTATGTTTTCTTTGCGTTGTTGACCATTGTTGTTCTTTGGTTATCGAATGTCCTAACTCTTTTAATTGGTATTGAAACACCTTTGAAGTTGGCATGAGATCCGTCCTGTGTATAAGTTAATTCCATATTCATTTTTCATTTGAACTCTGATCAAACATACCTTTTTTATGGTAACACGACACTATTGTATGGGTAATTAATAAAACAACCTATTGCAATATTAATTAGTGTGATAAAGCAAAGCCAGTGTGCCTAATGATACATAGATAGACTCGTGTTCATGCAGTGGAAGCTTGATGATTCCATTCAAGTCATTTTTTACTTTCCAATACATGGAAGTTTATTTGTACAGTAGAATTCTTGTTGAGGCGAACCATTCATATAATATCATGATTAAACAAATATGTACTTGCTCTTGATTCACCTATCTAATTTCATTAACAGTATAACATTTACATACAGCCTTTTACCGGGGGAAATACTGTCTCTGCTGATACAAAAATACCCCATAGATAAACACAGGAATAGAAAGGTCATTCAATTATATAACACAGCAAATCTCAAATCAGAACTTTATCAGTGGCAGAGGCTAATCAATATGTTTTGTTTTATAAATGATTTTCCCCAGAACGATGTCCATACCACTGGATGTAAATGTATATATATATTTTTTGATTGCTATTAAAGTATATATTTTTGAAACTTTGATCACGAACGCATTTAACGTAATCTGTCAGGAAAGCCGTTGATGATACTAAATATATATTGAATTAAAGTTACATTCTGGGGATGCTTTTGCATACTGTTGTTTCCCACGTTTTCTTTCTGTATCACTCAAGGTTTTTCTCAGAGAAATTGTGAATGTTTTTGTTTATTGAGAATTACCGGTAGGTGCCGCTCTAAGTCGTATTAACGTAACAAATTACCACATCTCCCGAATTGATGATAACGACGATTACATCGAGTGTACACAAGCTTATACAATAAAAGAATCATACTGATAACATTTAGCAAAAATGTTTAATAATTTAAATTTACAATGATGAAAGTAAAGGTGCATATCAAAAAATGTAAATACAGCTTATGTGTAATTTTAGACATTTGTCACGACAAATTATATATATATATATATAAACCAAAGTATTAATCGGAAGAAAGTTCATAAGGAAATATACAAAGCAGGTGAACATTGGACACAATAAAAATCCAGAAGTGGGATCGGGAACGTGTAAGCCTCCCCCATTGACTGGTCACACCTACCGTCAATCTATAGTTTAGTTTAATTAAGATAAAATAATTGAAAAATATATCATCCGCATAATCGGTAAAGATCAACAACCACTATCGAACATTTCATTTAACATTTCATTCAACATTTCATTTAATAGGTCACTCATTTCACTCCACATTCAGTCAACATTTCACTCAGCGTACTGATAAAAAATATCATTGACGACATTTTTACAAAATGCATTGTGACTAAGACATACCAGGTCGAAAAAGTTATAGTATCGATTTGAAAATGTATAAAAATCCACGCAGAAAAAATATGCTGAGTTAAAGAGTTTTAAGTTGTTTCAAATGTAAAATGGTCAAATATATATATATATATATATATATATATATATATATATATATATATATATATATATATATATAAATATATATATATATATATATATATATATATATATATATATATATATATAGTTTTACTACAAATTGTTTACTTTACTGTATGACAAAATGTGACAGAACGCCTTTGGAACACCAAGGGGCTATATTATAAAATATATTATTGACGGCATTTTTACAAAATACATTGCAACTAATACAAATATGAAATAAATACGAAACATTCTAGTATCAAAACGCTTTTTGGCGAGTGAATGACTTTTAAGATTTTTCAAATGTAAGTAGGTTAAGATATATATATATATATATATATATATATATATATATATATATATATATATATATATATATATATTTTTTTACTACAGATATGATGAATTTATTGACTTTACTGTCTGATAATATGGGACAGAACACCTTTGAAACACCACAGGGATAACTATGTTGTATTATGAATATGAACTATTCGGGCTGATACTTCATATGTTACATCTGCAGTCGTTTCTCATAATTCAATACGAAAAAGTTGTAATTCCTGTCCCTTGGGTACAGTGTTATGGTTAAAGGAACTTTGGAAATCAATAACTACATAGTACTGGGGCAGATAAGGATATACATATCTCGACCAACGCAAAGACTAAATCGTATTGGGACAAATACATATTTTACATATATTTAGAAGAAGGATATACATATTCGACCGATGCCGATGACTACATAGTTTTAGGACAGATAGGGATATACATATCTTGACAGATGATGGTGACTACATCGTAATAGGACGGGTATCGATATAAATATCTCAACCAATGTCGATGATTACATTGTACAAGGACAGATACAATGATTCATCGCAATAGCACATATACCGATATACATATCTTTACCGATGCCCTTAATCGTATTACGTTATATACCCATATAAATATACATAACCTAATGTAACCAAAGCTGGTGACTAGATCGTAAACGAACAGACACCGATATGAATATCTCGACCGATGCCGATGTTACATCGCATTAGGACTTACAGATGCGGATACACATATCTCTACCGGCTACATCAAAATCTACAGCCTAATGCAATGGCTACATCGTATTGCGACAGATACAGATAAACATATGTCGACCAATGCGATGACAACATCGTATAAGGACAGATACGTATATACAATATCGACAATAACAATACCGATAACTTCATCGCATTAGGACAAATACCGATATACATATCTCGACTGATGCCGATTACTAAAACGTATTAGGACAGATACATATATACATATCGCGTCAGGTTTCATTTACGTACATAAACATGTGTTTGAATCATGGGAGAAAAATAATCAAACATGAGTGTGTTGCGTGGAAAAGGAAATCTCCACCCGAGTGGTAAGAATCTCGTTACCTAATCCAGAATATCTGCTCACAACCACGGGTGTAGACAAACTACACTCACTATGCAGTCACAATATAAGTTCCTAGCGTAGGACCTCTTTATGATGACGATATTTTGCCTTACAAGTTGTGTAAAATAGTTATTGCATGCAAATTATGGATTGGCGTGGGAGAAAATAACATGGATGTCTTCAGTAGAAAAGGGAATATCAACCCTCGTAGTAAGAATCTGAAAGTCATATGAAAAATCAAACCCTTGGATTGTACAACAAAGTTCTTACCACTCGGATGAAGATTTCCTTATTCACGCAACATAACCATGTAAGATTATATTAATCTCGGCCAAAGCATACGGGTCATTGTATTTGGACAGATACAGATACACATGACGGATTATGCTATATCGGGATGGATACGGATATTAATCTCTAGACCACAGCAAATTATTACACTGTAGTATCGAATTACGACAAGTATGCATACGTCAGTTTTATCATTTGAATTTAGTCGTTTGATGAATCATTTGTGACTGGCCAACAGAAGATGCTTACTCCTCTAGGGCATCTGATCCCACCTCTGGATGTTAAGAGGAGGTCCGATTGTTCAGTTTTCAACGTATTTGTATATTGTCTCATGGATTTTTTATTTCGATTAATGCTTTGGTGTCTGTATCGGGACGTACACCGTTAAACATATCTGGGTTATAGGTAATGATCACACCGTATTTGGACGGATGCGGATAATCATATACTGTATGCATGGAAACTTTCGCCCCCGTTTTATTTTCGCCCCTTTCGCCCTCATCGACAGTGAGCGAATGCAAAACTGGGCGAATTCAAAACGACAAATTCATCAATTTTCAATAATAAAAGTCTAGACGAATTTAAAACGGAGCGAAACCGTTTGCAAGTGCATTAGGGGGAAAATAACACGGGGCGAAAATAACCCTGTATACAGTGTGTCTCAACCAAAGCCGATGACTACATATTAGGACATTTACATATATTTATAATATCTCGACCATAGCAAATGGTTAAATCGTCTTAGTACTATACAGATGTACATTGGTGCCATGCTTTTTATAATAAAGCGATAAGCTAAAATATAAAAAAATCTTAGATATCAAAGTGTAAATCTTTAGGATGTCCATGATATAGGTACAAATCTGGTAAAATGGACAAACACAGAGTTCTGGAAACCAAGAGGTTGTATCAGGTGCCATAGAGGAGTAAGCATTACCTGTCGACCGGTCACACCAACCATGAGTCCACAGTCAAATCCAAATAAATTACGTGAGGAAAAAATCCTCATCATCATTGTTACAGACAATAACCGGCAACGAAAAAACAACTCAACATTTCACTCAGTGAACCAGAATAATCGCAAACCAAACTATAATACCGACCGTAAAATTTGCGGAACGTTGACATCAAACGCGGTTTTCAATATTCGTGTGTCAATAATTTATCAGTGAGTAGTTTACATCTGTATATGCAATGTTCATAAGTTGAACACGCTCTGGCATATCGGATCATTTCTGAAATATAAACTCACAAAAAGCAAACTGAATAATTGGAAAACCTATATTCGACAACATTGACCTCTACGTGTTAAATATGGTATATATAAGGCATTGTTAAAACAATTTAGATTCACAGACATCTCATACCGTGTGTCTTAATGGTAGTTTCAAATCAATGCAGCGAATGATACATTTGTATTTAAAAACGATATATTCTACAAAAAATTAAGAAAACGTATTTAAGAAATTACCATATTATATCATATGCATATGATATAAGTATCATTTCGTGTATTTTTGGAATGCCATTTTGTAGCCAACATATGCTATGACATATAACAGCGATTTCAAAAGCCTTTTCTATCTCGGTAATGGCGTTTATCAATATAATAATAGACTGTTTTCTTTCTTTGTAGCGAACCACAGGACAAGAAATTGTTGAGAGACAAAGTACACTGCATAGGTTGGGAATAGGGGTGTAAAACAAGGTAATTAAATTTCATTCACTTTACATATTAAGCATTATCTATTATTATGTCCATGTAGAATAATGTATGCTATATTTGCTTTCATTTTTTTTCATGACTTGTATCTATTTGCTCTCTCTCTCTCTCTCTCTTTCTCTCTCTCTCTCATAAATAATAAGCTGACATGGAACAGAATCTGCAGTTGTATCATCGAAGCATTTTATTATAACTCTTCAATTTCGTAAAGAAAATATAAAATCAAACGTAATGAAACAGTAGCGACATCATTATTTATGAAGCTGTTTTAAACGTTCTAAAATTGTGCTTTGACACGTAAATCCACCAATAAAATGAATAATTACCTAACTATGTGTTAAGTTGAATAGATGAACGATACTATTCTTTAGTTTATCGAACATACAGTATCATCTGTTAATAGACAAGAAATGGTAATATATTTGGAAAAAGAATTTGTAGAACATCTTCTTAATTAAGTTGATGGAATCTGACAAGTAAAATGCATACCGGAAAACACAATATTACTATTAATTGTTGTTTTCCATTCAGTCAAGATTTATACAAACATTAATAAAATGTGTATGCAGAATAAAGATGTAAGAGATATATGACCCTACCTGTTGAGTACATTTAGGAAAAACAATTGTATGTTTAACGTTCAAGGTGACAGGAGCTTGCAGGGAAATCATGTTTCATTATTTAAGAGCCTAAATGATGACATTAAAAGTTGCTTGTTTCTGGTAAGCATTATGAGGTAATTTGTTTCACGTTGATATTTCATAAGGTAATACATATAATGGCTATACTACTATGTCTAGGTTTCTAAATATCTGGGAATTAATAATAAAAAGAATGCCAGGAATAATGCAAATGTCAAAGTGACCTTACCTCGGTACATGAGTTACTCCACGAATTATAATTTAAAACAATTATGATATATATATTTTTTAGGAACTTAAAAAGTTGCGAGAACTAAACGTTTGCCTTTCTATGAAAGTAAGGTGGTGTTTGATAGGGGCTGTTGTCGTCTGTACCAATTGTGACGATTTTTTTCCTCGTGAATTTCATCTGAATTTGACTGTGAACTCACGGCGCTGTGACCGCTCAACAAGGGATGCTTTTTCTCCATGCTACCTGATCCCACCTCTGGATTTCCAGAGATCCGTGTTTGTCCAACTGTCCAATATTCACCGGTTTTCTATATGTATCCTGGACATCCTGAAAATTCATACTTTGGTGTCTAAGATTTTTGTTTATACGAAACAATTGTTTATAGATGATCTTTGGCAAAATTTTATATCAACATTCGATATACAAATCCTGAACGCAAACAAATTGTATCAAATTATCTAAAATCAACCACGACAATCTTAGTTATAGTAAAATAAAATGATGTAACTTAATTGTTCCTGAAATTTTATATATAATATATGTAACATGGTGGTTATTGAGTCATCTGTACCAATTATGGCGAGGATTTATTCCTCACTTATTTCATTTTAATTTGGCTCTTGACGAGTGTGACTGGTCTACAATGGATGTTTACTCCTCTGTGTTACGCGATCCTACAACGTGATTTCCAGAAATACGTGTGGATCAATACTTTTGTATACCCTGCCATAATATGGAAAAATACATCACGTAGCAACTTACCTACCTTATTCTAATTCCTCTCCAGGCATGTCTATTTCCCAGATTCCTCTTTTTATTTCTAATAAAACAATGTATAAATGACGCTAAAAGGCAACAGATGTGCACAACAACGTTCATTGTTTCTTCATAACCATGAAAACAAAACTTAGGCTGATTGGTTCAAATTTAAATTTAGTGGAAATTTGGGTATAATTATGAACGTCGCATTTTGAAGGCGTCTAATTGATAAATGATTGTTGGGTTCTTAAGAATATATTGTGTAAGGGTATCATTCGACTGTACACTCATTTGATTTTTGTAGTCAAAGCAACCAACCGAACGCTTCTTATTGGTCGACATTCATATGTCTTATGAATTATGTAAATTTTTGTGTATTATTGTTATCAAAACACTGTGTTATACAGTGAAGGAATTATGTTGTCGTGGCTCATCAGTTCGGGAAATATCTGTTACAGCTACGTGAAAATAAGACCTAATTTTTTCTTCTTGTTATCATCATGTTGTTCTTTCTTTTGATGGTGAATACATTTTGTTGTCATAGATGGGTTCTAAAGGGTTAAAATTTCCATCTCAATGATAATTGGTATGTTGGGATATATTGATATTGCGGATCCAAGGATTGTTGTTTAACGGACATGTCAGCAAATTGGGGTATTTGATTGGTCAAAATTTACATATTGTCAGACTTTGCTGTGAATAAGTATATGAGATATTTTGCCATTGCAAATCCATTGGTAGATATAAAAGGAATGTCAGTCATCATGGTACCAATACAAGGGTCCATGATAGTAAAGAAATGTCAGTCATCATGGTACCAATACAAGGGTCCATGATTGTAAAGAAATGTCAGTCATCATGGTACCATTACAAGGGTCCAAGGGTCCATGATTGTAAAGAAATGTCTGTCATCATGGTAACAATACAAGGGTCCATGATTGTAAAGAAATGTCAGTCATCATGGTACCAATACAAGGGTCCATGATCGTAAAGAAAGGTCAGTCATCATGGAACCAATACAAAGGTCCAAGGGTCCATGATTGTAAATAAATGTCTGTCATCATGGTTCCAATACAAAGGTCCATGATTGTAAAGAAATGTCAGTCATCATCGTACTAATACAAGGGTCCATGATAGCAAAGAAAGGTCAGTCATCATGGTACCAATACAAGGGTCCATGATTGTAAGGAAATGTCAGTGATCATGGTACCAAAATAAGGGTTCATGATTGTAAGGAAATGTCAGTGATCATTGTACCAATATAAGGGTCCATGATTGTAAGGAAATGTCAGTGATCATGGTAACGATACAAGGGCCCATGATTGTAAGGAAATGTCAGTGATCATGGTAACGATACAAGGGTCCATGATAGTAAAGAAATGTCAGTCATCATGGTACCAATACAAGGGTCCACGATAGTAAAGAAATGGTATAAAGAAGTATTTTGGTATCGTGAATCCAATAATAGAAGTTACAGAAGCTACGGTTAATAGTGTAGCTTAAATAGGTCTAAACTGTGATTTGCAAAAATAGAAATTTGGGTATTTTGAAATTTTTAACAAAGTGGTTGTTTTAATAAATGCGTTATTTTATATTGTAATGTGTGATTAATTTAACCATTGTCCACATTTGCTGAAAACATTGCTAAGTCATAGATATATGCTGGGATGCAGTGGTCTTGGTTATCATTGATTGGTTTTGAGATTAGGTTTCTATTTTTAACTATTTGGACAAAACAGGATGATTTTGGGTTTCCCTTATATGAACAACTCTGAGATTGGGATACTTTCTACAACTGTTGGCAGTAACAATTATACTTTGCTTATATTGTTTTAAGTTATTAATGTTATACTCATCTAAGTAAGTAATTACTAACACTTACACACATTTTATAATTACCTAACAAAAATCTAACTATATTGAATTTATTTTCGGTATGTGCGATCATTTTCATTGATTATTTGATGGGGAATCGGTTTATTTACAGGCTTTTCAAAAACTAAATTTCTGATTAGCTACGTCTGACTGGTTGTTTATTCATGACGTCATTGATTGCGAAAAGAAAAAGTAAATAAAATCGATAAAATGTAAATGTAAGAGATATGACAAAATATGACAAGTTATTGCTATTTTTTATAACTTACATTATACTTCCTTCACACTCTACGAAGACCGAGCTTTGAGGGTTGTTGTGAGGCTTTAAATGGTGTATAACAAACATAGCCAAATGACCATGACATGTAGCAGAGATACCACTTTGCGGGTGTTCAAAATTTCATAGTTCGTGGTGTTGAACTATCATATTGACTTCGTATAAATGTAGCGAACGGAACTAGTACCAATTGGTACTCGTATGCTTGCTAAATCACGACTGTATCGTGACTGCTACTCTTATAACGATCGCCAAGGCTCCACGTCGATTCCGCGGTTCATTCGACCTTGAAATAATTAATAAAGCAAATAAATAAAGTAAATTTGAGTGGAGGACATAGTTCTATTTAAAGATCAGAAGATCAGATAACCCTCTGTATATAGATCTTTATGTATAAATCATGTCAAAGAACGATTATTGCATTATCATTAGACCAATACAGTAGTAAAATATTAGTATATTTAATATCAATATAAGTATTTAAACCCCCTTCACATGTAATAAAGACCTCGCTACGCTATACAGAGCTTTTACGATCAATGAAAGTGTGTTAGGGTCGTGGAAAATTGCCTTAAATGAGAAAGCAATACTATTTTATCATGGGCGCAATAGGTATTTCGTCGATGCTTTGGTCGTAGCGATTGTACTACTTTACACATGCGCTTTCAAAGACCTCGTCACGACACTGGGGCAATTCTCACGATTAAGCATATTTAAAGGTCGTTGCACACACGTCCGGCAGTCTGATTCACTACAGACTGGATACAATTTTCAGCGAAATGCTAGCTGCTTTGGTCATGGAAAGTCCTCAAAATTGCGATAAAAGTGTGATCCGAACAGGACCTAACAGGACCGTATTGTTTACACATAGATGGTAAAGTGGGCATATGAAATTAGTGTTGATGGCATGCAATCCACACAAAATGTTTTTACGCATTGTAGGAATATAGCACTGTAGTTAAATGCTTTGAACAGTGTTGACTCAACGTTTTAATAAACATCGGATAATAAACCATTTACATTTTCTTGCTTAAGGTGGATATGAAGAAGCGTTCGCTCTCATCAAATCATATCCCTGGGATGTTGCTTTTGGAAAACATAATTTGTCTCAGGTGATCAAATTTCTCTCAGATTGAAAATACTGTAAACACAGCACTTACTTAGTTAAGTGATTCATACTGGTTGATGAGTCTGTTAAATTATTACAGCGTCTAAAATGATGAGAAAGTAATTAGTACAATGGTATATACAAATTTTAAAACACGTGGATACAAAACATAATATTGACGTTTTATTATTAATACGGTTTTGTTGTCGGTATTCATTCAGTCGCTGGTATTTCCTTTAAGTTTTTATAAAAATCAATATTCTATGTATTCTAATGTAAGTAATGATTGACACATTCTTAAAAATAGATAAATAATTAACAAAACATGGAAGAAATGACGCGGATTTCAAACCACAAGATTCTCTGACGACGTCGTTAAATACTGTTTAATCAGGACTGCTACTAATTTACTGTAACACAATTCTTTATTAACACTGGGAAGCTATTCGACTTTATCTTTTATTGCCTAAAGAGAAAGCAATGTTTGTATTATGAGTGAATTTCAGACCCATAATGGATGTAAATAATCACCAGAGGATGTTCTGTTTCCAAGTCTCCAGAGGTTGTTTTGTCCAATTGTCTGACTGTTTCTATGCTGTTTTCTTGACTTTCAAACAAACGTCCATACAAACAACACTATGTATTTTTAAAGTTGGATCAGTGACCTACAATGTTAATTCCCCAGTTACTAAATAACAAATAAACTGATAAAAGTAAAGAAGCTTAGAAGATAATGAATATGTTTTGGAAAAATACGGTTTTTTTTTTTTTTTTTTTTTTTTTTTTTTTTTTTTTTTTTTTTTTTTTTTTTTTTTTTAAACGGATATATATATATGTATATATATGTGGTATATGTGTGTGTGCGTGTGTGTGTGTGTGTGTGTGTGTGTGTGTTTGTGTGTGTGTGTGTGTGTTTACATACGACTGCAATACGATAAATTGCGTGTGGTTATTTGTTTGTGTTTTAAGAAATAATTTCATAGATACTTTAGTGAGTTATTGAAAAACTAATCGTCTTTGGTATTGTTAATCAGTTTGTCAACTGGTTCTTACAGTATATACAGACATCCATGGGATTAACGTTATCATTATACATTCACACTTTTATTTTGCATATTTCACTTTTTTACCGGTTTGATTGCCAATATCTATAACAAAAGAGGAATCAGAATTCACGAACCCACCAATTATTGAACGGATTCTGGAGCAAAATTCCTTTTATGAAATGGCGATATCGGTCCTGTCACAATTTGAATTAGCTCTGGCGTTTAGCCCATTTGTGGAAATGTCATTGATGAGATCCCTTTGACACTCTACACGATGAGAACTATGCATTGCAACCTGTTTTTGAATTTGGGAAGTAAAGACCTGGGGTTTACAATAGAATCCGATGGGAATATTCATATATATGAATATGATTTCCCTTGTCTTTTTATTTGATAAGGTGCCCTTTCATAGAAATGAAAAAAAATTATAATAAAAAATAATTTATATTTTACTTTCATAAAGTGTTATATCTTAAAAGATAACGACACCTTTATCCGTTTAAGGGTTTGTCGCCTACTTTGTCATTGTTAATTACATTTGAAATGCTATTGGAATTGGGTGTCGCAAAAGTAATGTTACGAACATTGTAACAATTGTTAAAGGTTTTTCAAAACTTTGTACTTTCTACATAATGATAAAATATGCAAATAATAGATATTATAAACATAATACGAAAGTTATAATGCTCAAGACGATCGTTTCTGTCAATTAGACTTCATCTGTCAATTAGACTTTATCAGTTGAGCTCCAATTTGGATAGATTTTCTAAAGAGAAAGTGGTATCAGACAAGACCAAATAATAAATCTAAACGTATAATCAAAATCCGTCTATGAGTAATCACTGTAAAAAGATTGCTATCCTAGCTTTAGAAGATTTAGAACTTTAAATGGTGCTATCAGTGCCAAATATTACTTTAGTATAAGGCATCAGCTGGTACCAATATAAGTTTGTAACTGAAAAGAAGCATTCGCTTGTTAGAGAGTAGGAAGCCAATATGCAGACATATCAATCTACCAGACATTTTGATGCTTCTTTTTCAAGGTTGTGTAGAACAGCCCTGTCTTGCATTGATAATGGTGATTGTTACTATAAATAAAAATTACTCTTTCAATACATTATCTGACATTACATTATTACAGGTAAAATAAATCTTAAGTTCAAATCTTCAAATTAGCACACTGACGAAGCAATGGAGTTTTTGGTATCTAATTTGACTGTGGTATCGCCGTAACGTTTTTAGTATCTAATTGACTGCTGTATCACCGTAACCTTTTTTTGGTATCTAATTAACCGTGGTATCGCTGTGACCTTTTTTGTATCTAAATTGACTGTGTTATTGCCGGGACATTTTTGGTATTTAACTTGATTGAGTTATCGCCGTGACGTTTTTTTGATATCTAACTTGACTGTGGTATCGCCGTGACGTTTTTGATATCTAACTTGACTGTGGTATCGCCGTGACGTTTTTTGATATATAACTTGACTGTAGTATCGCCGTGACGTGTTTTGATATCTAACTTGACTGTGGTATCGCCTTGGCGTTTTTTGATATCTAACTTGACTGTGGTATCGCCGTGACGTTTTTGGTATCTAACTTGACTGTGGTATCGCCGTGACGTTTTTGACGTTTTTTGATATCTAACTTGACTGTGGTATCGCCGTGACGTTTTTTGTATCTAACTTGACTGTGGTATCGCCGTGCCGTTTTTTATATCTAACTTGACTGTAGTATCGCCGTGCCGTTTTTTTATATCTAATTTGACTGTGGTATCGCCGTGACGTTTTTGATATCTAACTTGACTGTGGTATCGCCGTGACTTTTTTTTTATATCTAACTTGACTGTAGTATCGCCGTGACGTTTTTGATATCTAACTTGACTGTGGTATCGCCGTGACGTTTTTTTATATCTAACTTGACTGTGGTATCGACGTGACGTGTTTTGATATCTAACTTGACTGTGGTATCGCCGTGACGTTTTTTGATATCTAACTTGACTGTGGTATCGCCGTGACGTTTTCTGATATCTAACTTGACTGTGGTATCGCCGTGACGTGTTTTGATATCTAACTTGACTGTGGTATCGCCGTGACGTTTTTTGATATCTAATTTGACTGTAATTTCGCCGTGACGTTCTTGGCTTTTGGTATCTAACTTGACTCTGGTATCGCCGTGATAGATCAACAGGGAATGCTTATTACACTAAATTACACACATTTCCCCATCTTGAAGAGTCACACACACACACACACACACACACACACACACACACACACACACACACACACACACACAAACACACACACACATATCTCTCTCTCTCTCTCTCTCTCTCTCTCTCTCTCTCTCTCTCTCTCTCTCTCTCTCTCTCTCTCTCTCTCTCTCTCTCTCTATATATATATATATATATATATATATCCAGATTTGTCAGATTTTACCAGATCTGTGTACTATGTACACCCGGTGATTCATACTTGTATTCTTGTATTTTTATTTTAGCATTATTTCACTAATAGAAATAATTAAAATGCTTCTTAAGCACAAATATTTGACAGTTTCTGTTGTTGCTATGATGACTTCTAAATATTGTTTTTTGTATATTATTTCATTACTTTTTATTTTATTTTGGTTTTAGATTTTTAAAGAACGATTTTTTTTTACAAATCCTTTACATAATCTGTAACAACGGCACAGGTATAGTATGAAAGCTCTGTCTTATCGGGTCAGTTTTAATTTCAAACCATCAAATACTTGAGCTTTTAGAATCTCAGAAAATGCACATGTTATATCAATTAAGGTGGATCGAGTTTATTTCAGACACATTCAAAACATATAGGCCTACTTACTGGTTTCAAAATTACAAAATAAAATCAAATAAACATTGTGTTCATGTACTTTTGAAAAGAAATTCATATTCTGATTAGAGGGGGTTAGAGGGTACGCGGTTAAATAATTAGGCACCGTCTCCAAGGTATTCTACGTCATTATGGATGTATTGTTTGATCCAAGTTTTCCTGCAATTATTGTATTCACAACATTGTAAGAATGATGAAAAAGCACACTTTCATTCGGTTTTATTCACGCTTTGGTGGATGTTTTTGTTCGGTACAATCCATTTACAGACTGGGTTTCCCAATTTCCCCTTGGTATGAACGTACTTTAGCTTACATAGCTAAGAGCCACTTGTGGCATCTTTGTGATTTCACTTAAAAATTATTTCTATGCTAAGAATTTTCTACCTAAGTGTTACTTTTATAATACAACTTAAGAATTTCTATGAATACCGGCGTTGGACCCATCCCAAATATTCTTCGTATTAAGACTATCGTAGTTTCTAATTCACTGTATTCTAATGGACTTGGGAGTTTCAGATATCCTTTGGTACTCCATCGGATTCTTATCCTTCTGTGTCGCAGTAGGTGTCGACACGTTAAAGAACCATCACTGCTCAATGGCCGTAAGTGCCAAGCATAGGCCAAAATTTGAAGCCCTTATCGGCATTGGTGACGTCTACATATTAATGAACGATCCATAAGTGGGACGTAAAATAAACAATGTAACCAACCGGATCATTACACCGGTACTTGTAATATATTCTAGTTATAGAATATCACACTTTTGATTCTGTTCTTCTTTGTTCTTCTATGTCTTTATCTGTCCACGTCCACAGAAACAGTATGACTTTTCAGTCTGTAGTAACTGATGCTTCAGCCACTCTGATATAGTGTTGAATGTACTATTATTTAGAAAAAAAACAATCGGTTTTAAACATGCCAGTAACCATATGAACATTTTCCCTTCATAAGTGTATACATATTCAATAATTAAGTTTTTTATCTCCTTTTTACCCATTCATTTACTCGCCTTTGTGTAGAGATTTTTTATTCGTGTGTCATTTCCTCAGTGGCTATCTAATTTGACTGAATGTATTTCGTTGCGTTTCAGCAATATACAAACAGTCGATCTAATCAATAGTAATTCTAAGAAGAACAGACAGGTGACGATTTTCAGGGGAATTATGTTTGTTTCTCTAAAGTCTCTGAACTTAGGGTCAAATTAGATTTCCAATTGTCAAAAGTTGCTAAAACAGCACATGATAAACTTTGCTCTTGTGATGCGATGTCTTAAGTGTTCTGTCAAATATATTTTGTATAGGGAATATGAAATAAGGAACATGAAACTCTGTTGAATATCAATATATTAATGTTAAACAAGCCATCCCAAAGGTATACTTCGGAAACAATCAACTGTCACGTGGCATTAAATTTCCATCTTGATTAATTCCAGATAAAATGCCAAATAGTATTAAAAACTCAAGTGATTTGTGGTCTGAATAAATTTCAATACTATCTGTCAAATCCATTTACAATGATTTTGATATAGCAGTTGTATGTTTCACTTTGTATTATATTTCAGTGTTTCATTTCACATTCACTTAAATCTGATGTAAATTAAATGTCCGTTTCCTTCTCTTTATCTAATTATCCCATGTAACACACAACTCCCATCAAATATACATACATGCACGACTTTAACTCAAAGGTCTAAGATGTTTTTTTTAAAAAAATGTTCTGTCGAGGGGTTGTCAAATTACGAATAGCAAATCATCGATTGATATTCATAGATGTAAGGTGCTTGATTTCATTTTGCTTATTTATGACTTGACATTGTAACGGTATAATGCGTTATCTTTGTTCGTCTTACAATTGCTTCAAATAGGTCATTGACTTTTTATAATGTTGATATGTTGCAGTATCTAAATAATAAACATCAATATAACATTACGTAACCTTCATTAACACCCCTCAATTTTTACATTCCTCCAGTCTGTCTGCCTGCAGGTGGTCGGAGGCATGGTCTTGTCCTAGCTTCGAAAGAAGGAAACATTTTGAAAATCGCCACAACAACGACAACAACAACAACAACAATAATAATAATAATAATAATAATAATAATAATAATAATAATAATAATAATAATAATAATAATAAAATAATGATGATGATAATTTGTCATAACGATATGAATAATGAAAATATTTGTTATGCTTAAAAAGATATTATTATTAACTAGCTAATATTTTGGAGCAAAATCTGGTCATTTGACCCTTGTTTGATGCTAGCTTTGTAGCCACGGGTATATCATTTTGAGATGAGGTTCATAGCTATTCTCCAAACAAATATCTTTCAATGTATTTCATATAAATCTTCAACACTTACATATGTATGAAAATTCTGTAGCTTTTTTTAGTCAAATTTTTAAATTTAGTTTGCCGTTTGATACGATAGATTTTAGGCTTATTTCTCTGTACATGCTTAGAACAAAGTCATACAGCTTTAAATCTATTTGAATTTCAATTTTCCAAATATATCTGGGACTTTGACCACGAATCGTTTATTGTCGGGTGAATATGTTTTTGATATTAATCTTATTTTTAGAACACCAAATTATACCCTATTTTCAGTCATTAGCGCGATTTTCTCTTCATGACACATTGAGGTCAAAATTGAAAGCATCATGCACAGCTCTGAAACTCTGACCTTTCAAAAATCCCCGGTTAGTAATTGGGAAATCTGCTACTGCTGAACACAAGAACTGCCGTGATCTGAAGTAGGAGGACCCTTATAATTATAATAGACATAATTGTATATTATTATATGTTTTTTTATCGTTAGATTTGATCAAAGGGTTGATAATGAAACGGATTTGCAAGCGACGAACATTAATTGCAGTCAACTTCTTATCAAGTTTATGTTTCCATTTTTATAGAATGCATTACTCTTTAGTAACACATTTAACATTTGCGTTTAAAAAGAAAATTGGAAGGTGGCATTCAGTAGTTATACCCTTGATTGTTTCTAGAGAAATTGCATTTGTTTGGGATGTTTAAAATCTATTCCCTTTTGCATTTATCCAGTCATTAGTTTGATTAATGCCCATCATACTATGGGATTATACTGAATCTATCTTACGCAGTTTAATTTAATTGAATACACACGAAGCTGTAGGGACCATTTTAATTTCTTCTTATTACTTTTGTTAATGTTTTCCAAACGTCAACAAAATTAGAAATCCGGCAAAAGAATATATCATAAAGCCAGTTTCTGTCCAGATCATATAGGCGATAACCTTTACTTCGTAACAATATTTAAAACGTCTAGGGAATTTGTATCTTGTCAGAATTTATAAAATGATTAATGGTATGTGTCAATTTCTGTGTTATTATGTGTAATAGATAAGACATCGGTATACAAAGTTAAACAACGATACCACACCAAAACCACCATCACCATTACCAACAGTAGTAACCAGTAACAATACATATTATAATAATAATAATAATAATAATAATAATAATAATAATAATAATAATAATAATAATAATAATGATAATAATAATAATAATAATAATAATAATAATAATAATAATAATAATAACAACAACAACAACAACAACAACAACAACAACAACAACAACAACAACAATAATAATAATAATAATAATAATAATGATGATGATGATGATGATGATGATAATGGTGATAAAAAAAAGTTAAATCTTCATGTGTGATTATCACAGGTTTTCAATCATCATTTGTACTATTACTATTATAAATTCAAGTACATTGTGCATTGAAAACGGTTTTTACTCCAGACTTTGAACACATAAAGCTTTCCTAAGGAGTAATATGACCTTTAAAACAAAGAGGTTAAATAAGCAACGTCACATGTCTCACTGACTTCCTGAAATTGTAAACATGGACGGAGGACACCATAAGCTGCTCCTGAATATTTCATACTGCTTCAGTAAATTTATTTAATTAATTTGCGGTGAAAACAAGTCCCCGTGTATTCCGCGCGCGATCGAGTTTCCTGGTCTCATATTCCCTTATTTGTTTCAGCATTTATTTTAATGTGACGTGAATTAACAATAAAACAAACAAATAAAATGGTCGAAACCAATCTCATTGTTGCAGTCATTTTCGTTATCTTACCCATGATCTATATTTCAAACTCACATTGCATTTGTCGTTATGTATAGATGAGTGTTCATTTTTGTGTAAATATATATGTTTATGGAAAGGCACAGTTATAATTGACCATAATTCAACTATTTCACCAACATGTTTAAAGGTGCATTAGCTGTGCTCACCATATATATATATATATATATATATATATATATATATATATATATATATATATATATATATATATATATATATATATATATATATATATATATATATATACACACACACACACACACATATATATATATATATATATATATATATATATATATATATATATATATATATATATTGATATTTTCATATTTATATCTTTTTGGTATACAATAACAAAGAGGAAATTTTCACAGGCATAAAAATATTATATGCGTGTATATTTTTGTGAAAATAAGTTCAGGTTCAGTGTATTATTCACATGCAAATAGTAAGGTTAAGTTAACAATTGCAGTTGAAAAAGTGTCAAACCTGGGTTTCTCCATAGTATAAGAAATTGTTTGTCTGTGTATATCTCTCTTTTGTTATTGTATATGAATACAAGTAGGAAATAGGGGAACATTTGGTTCAAAAACACACGTAATGCTCCTTTAAGTATATATGTTAGCTTCTGCAAGGAATTTCACACAAAGAAAGCTATCGCGGTTAAGTAATCATTTTCGTAAAGAGTCACCGTATTTATACGACAGTGTTTCATTACAGAAGCTGCCATACTTACTTACGACTCTTGTCAGCCTTAATAGACAGTTGTAGCGCATATGTTTCTATTCCAAGTTTGACAAATAGCTGATAAAATGCAGTACGAGTTAATTGAGGACTATAAATTTCAAGCTTCATTATAACTATCGGAGGTACCGGAAATATATTTTTGATTGCCTTGAATTTCAATCACCTATTGGTTATTTTACACCCAGCTTCGTATTACCTCTCCCTGTGTGGTGCGCATTTTTTTTCAAGTCAATTTTCAACCTCTTGGATTATTTTTCGATTATAGATTGATTTGATGTATCTTTATTCTCAGCTTTTGCGTTTGCTAATGATTTTGATATCACACACAATTACTAGATATGGATTATAACACAGCTTAATTTGACAAACTTCAATCATAAAATTGGTAATTTGAAATTGCGACTAATTTCAATTGAAGTGGCATTTTACCACGAAATTTTAAACGACATCTTGTAAGAAACAGGAAGGCCATTTTGGTAAGGTGTTTAAAAATCGTATTGTAAATACCACAATTTACTACTCAAATTCAAAATCATGTAATGTATCGTTGTTTTAGTTGACATTATCGATTACGATAACAAGGTACTAAATACTGCGTGGCGATAATAATTGTATAATTGTGATGATGAAATGAATTAACAAAACACATATTACACGTGTCGATAACATTCAGCTGATTTCTGATACATCTTACGTGACTCAACTATATTCAAATATTAACGCAGTTTAGTGAATTGGAAACAAGGACCATATTTTGTTGGTTATGGACGTAATACTGTATGTGTGAAACAAGTTATAGTGTGTGTATTTATTTGTGTTTCTCCTGAAGAGGGCACTATTTGAGATTTAGTATAAGTTAAGTGGAGATCAGTTGTGCTTAATAATATACAATTATTTGGATATAAACCGTATTTGTGAATAGAATTGATATTATGTAGACATACGTAGCTTTATAACTCTTTAGGTACACTTTGAACACAGAGCGTACTTGTGATTTTATAGACTTAATACGGTGTATATAGGCTATACTTGTTTGCAAATGTTATACATATATGAGCAGAGCAGAGCAGAGCAGATATTTGGTATGTATTAAGCTGTCGTTGTTCTATTCTGGTGTTCTTTTTAATTTCTATATTACTTTTATGTGCCAAAGGAAAATTAATTATATTGATCGATACAATGATGTCGTTTTAAAAACTGTAACATGCTCAGTTTTTCTCAATCATACTGTTGTCTAATTCTTGCAACATCACATACCACAAAAGACTAGTCTAAGACAATACAAAAGGCCATGTCATTAAGATACCTAGGGGTGATATTTTAAACATGATACGATTAGCATATACGTAATACGATGACAGTTACAGGTTCAAAAAGGTAAAGTGGTACATCCGGGTTCTGTCAAATACCAAAAAACAATATGGACTTTTTTTTTAAAAAAAAAGAAAGAAAGGAATGCACAGGTAAAACTTGATTTTTACGTATTACTGTAGCTCTTACATTGGCATTACCGGAAATAAGTTTGTCACCCCTGTTATGATTTAATTTAGACTCGTTGTGTTTGTAAACGTGTGCCAATTTACCTTGGTCGACGTATACGAATTTCGTAAAAATGTAAAAACAGGGGTACCAACCATGGACCTCTAGGTAATTCGTAGAAAGAATAAGGCGCCATTCAAACATTTACCATTAAGTGGTAGCCGAACCATGACAATAACAGATGAAAAAGTCTTTAGTCACTGTCGAGTAAAATAAATTAAGCCACCAATATCAACACATAATGCATGTAATACCACATTTTAGATTCTAAAACATGGTAATATGAAACAAGAAATAATATTTAGCACACTGTTTCTGAAATATTGGTTTTAAACACGACTATTCTTATTGTTAAAATGTGAACGATTTTTCAAGGAAAGGACTATATATGATAAGGGTCCAAAACGGCCCCCAAATGGTGGATGGTCATATTTTCATAACAGGTTCTACATATCGCCTAAAGTTGAGATCTAAGTAGTTTGACTTGCTCTCTTGACCCCAAAGGTCATTTCAAGGTCATGTTAAGTCAATGGAACTCCAGTGACTTAATGAACTTTTGTGTTAAGTCTGGTGGAAAATTATTTCAACAAAATGAAGTTTATTCCACAGATAAATTTTATCTGGTGAAAAATATATGTATATGTAAAATGTATTCCTTTTAAAATATAGTATATAAAAAAAAAAAAATACGAGAAGCAGATTCGAACCCCGGACCCTTGATTTCAAAATCTGACGTGCTAACCATTACGCCACATTAACTTATATGCAACATTGGTGTAAAATGTTAAACAGTCTGATTTAAGACCCAACAAGAGACTGCAGTCGCTAGTTGTATATCCTTACATTTTGTATTTGTATTGCTTACTTTGGAAAACTAAAAAAGGTACTATAGATTACCTCATAGATATATACTCCTATTTTTAAAACAGTGATATTATTTACTTTAAAAATTCAACGTATACACTTGATAAAAGTGTCGGTGATGCCGGAGCCTATGCAACAACAGTGGGGTTTCCTGGTTTGTCAAGTATAGTTTGTTTCTGTTATGTATGGTCCTCGACGAAAATAAATGACCGTCAAAACAACCGGAAGTAGAATATCCTTAGCAACGACGTAATCCATGGACGTGTTGTTCATATGAAAAGTTGTTTGTTTATATTGAACGCAGCTTTGAACAAAATTGTCCTTCGTACACAAAATAGTTAATGAACATATACAATAGAGTGTGGAATATCTTTCTTGTCCAAGGCTGTGCTCATATTTCATTTTACCCCCAAAGGCTCAAAAATAGAATGAAATAGATAAAATATTGAAAATATACATATTTTAGTGTCGATTTTAAGACACTTTCCTGACAAGGAAACTTTTGTTTTCAGTGTGTATGTAAAGTGCTAATCTTAAACTTCATAATGTGTACAACCATGTACTTTACAAGAAATACTTAATTTTCATTTCATTGGTGGGTATATAGGCATCTCTATCATATATAGTCCTTTCATTCTTTTTTTTTTATTAGGTATGTACTAAGGTAAAAGTGGCAACTGTATTTAGTGAAAATGTTTCATATGTTTTGCATGTATTTTGTAGAATATGGCAACGTTAGCAGAGTTTATTTAACAGCGGAAACTATAAGGTATGTATCTTTTTTTTAAAGTAGTAACCGTTGGATATAAAAATAAATATAGCTTTATTATTTGACCTTGTATAATACCACGTTCTCTTTGTAAACATTCTTTTTAATTCAATCTCAATTATTGAAGTTGTACTGTTAGAAACGACCGTCCGGAGCATTTGGTTTACCGTAAGTTGCAAAAATAAATGTCGGTATCATTTTTATAAAGTTTTTGATATATATCTATATTTCAGGTGAAACATTTAGATAACTTTTATTTTATTAGCTTAGTATGCATATATAATTTGTAATATAAATACTGTTCCTTAAATGGGAACGTATAAGTATACTGCTTTGATTCATCTTTTTGATTTGTAATGAAACATTTTAACTAATGTTCTACATCAAATTTAATTCGAGATTTTACATAAGAGTGTAGGTGTTGCAATGGAAAAGTGAATAAATGAATAGCTTTCAATGATTTATTTTTCGATTTGAACTTTGTTCTTTAAGTGCATGGGTGTATTACAAAATGACTACTGAATTTGAAAGGTTTTAAGTTTCATTCGTCCGTTGACTATGACGACCAGTTACAACCGCCTTATGTTAATAGTCAAAGTCAAATTAAAAAGGATTTATATACCTGATCATAATTGGTTAAAATAGAATAGGAAAATGTAATATCAAATTTCATTAAAACGTCTTATCTAAACACGAATGAATCAAAATGATAAGCATTCCTTTTTAACTATCCTTTGTTCGATTGTTTTTTGTTTTTTGTTTTACGCCATACTCAACAATCTTTCAGTCATATGATGGCGTCCAGTTTTTATTGGTGGAGGAGAAACCCCGGTTCCCGGGTAAAGACCACCGACCCTCCGCAAGAAAACTGTTGGAGAACAATCGTCCCCATACTATTACCTCTTACAAATAAGAATAAGAGCTATACACGTGCAAAACAATTTTATATTCTTATATATTTAATGAACATCAGGTCTGATCCAGTGTGGTATTCATTTACAAATTGTAAGGGAGAGTTTATCAATTGCATGTAAAAAAGTGCCAAACTTGGATTTCTCAAACAATTTTCACGAAATATATAGGAGATTAAGATTTTTTATGACTGTGTTTCTTTATTTTGTTGTTGTTATTGTTTATCAATCTAAGTAGTAAAAAAGGAGAAAATGTATTTAAAAAACAGTTGGCGCCATTTTAACTGTTAACGTTTTAATGTGTGACAAAAGTAGATATAAAAATGTATGACATGTTTCCCAGAGTTGCTAAGATTGACAGAATGACAATTAAAGGAAATTCATGGCGGCATTAACTGTGTTGCTGAAAAAAAATCCATTTTTATTACTTTATTATATATAAAATAACAACAAAAAGAGACATACAGGTTTAATTCTAAATTGCCTATGTATTCTGTGGAAATTGCTTGGGGAATCTAGGTTGGCAATCACTCAATTGATTAATTCAACCTTACTGTTTGTATTTACATACCAAACTAGACCTGACCTTATTTTCACAAAATATATAGGGATATAAATTGTTTATGCCTCTGTTTATCTCTTATTTGTTATTGTACATCAAGTACAAGTGGTAAAAGAAATGTAAAATAATATATTTTGAAAGCACAATTTATCTCCCTATAGGAATGAAGATTCTAAATAGTTCGGGTACAGGTCTGCCATAGGGACGATTGTTCTTTAACGACTGGTTATATTTAATATTCCAAATGAAAGCGATTTTATGTAACTTGATACTTGAACTTAAATATTAGCAAGAATTTATAAATACAAATATAAAACCTCTCAGATACCAAAGTATAAATCTTTAGGATGTCCAGGATAAAGATACAAATCTGGTAAAAATTGACAAATACGGACCACTGGAAACCAAGACGTGGGATCAGGTACCATGCAGGAGTAAGCATCCCCTGTCGACCGTTCATACCCACCGTGAGACCATAGTCAAATGCAAATAATATACGTTAGGAACGAATCTTCGGGTCGGCAATATGCACCTCAAACGAATATATTTAAACTTAAGAGAACCATGATCGAATAATGTTGACAAATATAGCCTGCAACTTCTTCTGCGGTGATTTAAAATTTTCATCAAAGAGTTGATTTGATAATGGCTACATTTTATTTATCACTATGTTACATACGTTATAAACTTGTTGATGTAATTGACTTAATTCTAATTTTTAAATTCCAATAAATTAATAAGATATATTTTGAAACACCCTGTATATTTGAATATTGAAATAATTGCTTCTCAATATTTAATCGTATAACTTTTTCTAGAAGTGTATGAGTTACATATTAAACTGTAACTGTGTTAGTATAATACATTATTTATAATTGGTAAATTTGTAGATACTGGGCTATTCAACACCTAATGTTTCGTATTATATGGGTCGATTTTATAAACAGTTCTTGTAGTCAGTGCCATATTGATATTATTTGTAAACACTTTTCATTGTTCAAAAGAACCTCATGGACTTTTACAGAAACACACAAAGAGTTCGTAAGCATACTAAAGAAGAAAAGATATCACATGTGTGAGAGTTTATAAAACGTAGGTAAGAAATAAACAGTAGGATTTGAAAATAATTAGGCACAACTAAAGCCATATATATATATATATATATATATATATATATATATATATATATATATATGTGTGTGTGTGTGTGTGTGTGTGTGTGTGTGTGCGTGTGTGTGTGTGTAAAAGCAACGCAAATGGTTTTTTTATATTAAATGACTATATTTTGTTTTGAAAATTTAAGTATAAGAGGTTATTACTATAATTTTTGGACATGCAACATAATCAATTTATCATGTATTTCAACGTGTGCGAGTTTCCAAAGTTCTTTAGGACTAAAACATTTGCCGACTTCTTTTATCTTCCGATTCCTTTGTGTTTTGGTTCTCGCTTATTTTTAGCTTCATCGATTGAATATGGATTTATCTGCAGTGTTGATATGGCAAAACGTACCACAACAACTCTTATCTTATATGTTGTAGGCGTTTCCGTTTCATTGAATCAGCAACATTTATCAAGGATAATTATCGAATTTTAACCAAATTTTAGAAAAAAAACCAAGAAAATATATGGACACAGTACATAGGTAGGATAAGAAAAAATCCAATATAATCTAGGTATGAAACGATAAAAAACACAAAAACAGTATATATAAATATATACGTATACAGCAGTATAGACACGGACATTATTGATGTCATTTAAGTGCTATATATAATTCGTTTACGGACTTATATCTATTTGCATAGATCTGACACCCTTGGATATATAGTGTCGTTGGTTTAAGTGCTTTACACACACACACACACACACACACACACACACACACACACACACACACACACACACACACACATATATATATATATATATATATATTATATAAATTATTATTAGTGGTTTAAGTGGGGATGCTTTACACACACACACACACACACACACACACACACACACACACACACACATATATATATATATATATATTATTAGTTATGTAGTGTTCTAGAGTGGGGATACGAAAATATATGGTGTCCATAAAAAGTTGTATTAGGCTTGTAAAAGCGGAACATAAGACAGCTTTTTATTATAGACCCCATATCATATTTCCCTAGCACCACTCTAGAACTCTACATAACTAATAATATATATCTTCTGACCTGGACGATTTCCGCATCGCTCCGTAATGCAAAACTCGCCATATTTGTTTACACTGTCGTCATCAAAGTCAGGGGGATATGCTATATCCGTCGAGTAGATTTTTATATACGTCGAGTAACTAACGGATACAGAATAATGTGTGGTTTATTTAGACCAATCAAAATCCAAGAAATGACCCTTAGACGATTAAACATTATATATATATATATAGACCAATATATATTAGATATATATATATATATATATATATATATATATATATATATATATATATATATATATATATATATATATATATATATATATATATATAAAGCACTAACATGACTAACGACACGGACAAAATGAATGTCAAATTTTTGGGACGATCTGTCCCTTCATCAAGATAAACGATTAAGATTGAAAAGTTTCTTGTTATTTTCATTTAGACCTAGTTTCATTAACATTTCGTTGGTAGTTTGAGCTCAGTTTGTTGGTTATCCTTTTGTTTGATTTTCATTTTCATTTACTTATCGCATTATAAAGCTGTAATTGTAATATGTAGCATTTCTTTCAGTCTACCACTTTTTCCTCTTCTACTACTTCTACTATTTCTCCTTCTTCTACTACTACTGCTAGTTCTACTACTAAAATGATGATCATAATATAATAATTACACTGATGTTACTACTGCTACTCCTCATTTTGCTGTTTTTCTTGCTACAAATTACAATACTACTACCACAACCACTAATACAAATCAGATCACCCTATTACTAGTACTACTGCTACTATATTCATCAATACTACTTGTATATTTTCTGCTTTTGTGTGTAACACTACTTTTCTACAATTTTCGTGTCAGCTGTTTTTCTCGTTATCTTTTACTGTCACTGTAAAAAACAGTTTTGTTCCTTTATTTGTGATGACAATTGTGACTTTTATGAAATACATTACGCATAAAAGCCCGAAACTATTGAACACATTAATTGTTTGTATTCTCCAATTTAACGGGAAGCAAATGACAGGATTTATATAATTTCTTATAAAAACAACCGTAGACAGATGTCGAACCGTTGCCAGTGCCCAATAACGACTGATTTACTGGTGTCTTTTACCATATAAATTTTACTCCAATATGCGAATCTTAAGTTTTATATGACAGATGCTTTAAAAGCTTCCAAACTTGTTTCTGATTAAAATAAAAAAGAACAATCATTGGAATGGCTAAAAGTTTTATATTGTCGAATTGGATTTCTTAAAGGACATGAAAAGTCAATTGTGAATATCAGTGAAACTAAACAGTCAAGTACAGCCTATATTGGATCGAATATTCTTTTGTGGATTTTTATTGCAAACCATTTGTTTATTTATCGCTTGATTGGCAAGTCATATGTCCGGGTTCGATTCTTGGAATCGGTTGTTGAGACGTCTGTACCAATTGTGACGAGGATACACTCCTCACGTGTTTCATTGGACTTGACTGTGGACTCACGGCGGGTGTGACCGGTCGACAGGGGATGCTTACTCCTCCATGGCACCTGATCCCACCTCTTGGTTTCCAGAGGTCCGTGTTTGTCCATTTTTACCGGATTTGTATCTATGTCCTGGACATCCTATTGATTTATACTTTGGTATCTGAGATTTTTATATAACACCTAAAGAAATCTTAAGAAATTAAAAAAAATATATATTATCAGAACTTGTTTGACTAAATGCAAAATTAGGCGTGAAGTATTGAAAAACATTTTCGATGTCCTCTTTTCAGAAGTTAATTTTATTTAGACAAATTATGGCCTGTTTGGGATTATATATTTCAAAATTGCGTTGGACAACTCAGGCCATAGTTACGTTGAATACATATTTGTTGAATTTACCAAAAAGCTAATTTTAGTCATATAAACAACATAATGAGCCTTTTAATATTTTTGAATGACTATTTCCATACATTTTGCAAATTTGATTAGATATGCATATTTAATGTAAATAATTCAGAAGTAACCAGTCTTCTTGTCAGAATTTAAAGCATCTGATTTGGCAAGTAAGTCACCTTTAAATTACGTCCCAGATGACTGTTTTACTATATAATATAAAAAATCTCAGATACCAAAGTATAAATCAATAGAATGTCCAGGACATAAATACAAATCTCGTAAAAATGGACAAACACGAACCTCTGGAAATCAAGAGGTGGGATCAGGTGCCTTGGATAATCTTAAAGTGTCCAAATCATGATTCAGATATAGGTTACAGATGCAGTACTAAAAATTAACATATGTTGCATAATTTTTCATACACATTTTACTTTTGGGATTATGATCGAATATGCGAATCAGGCATAGATAATTAAAAATACAGACGATATAAGAAACTGATCAGTTTGATTTTTCGGTCGATCACTATTAAAATCGTGTGCGGCAGACTATCCTCTCTTAAAATGTGTCTGACATTCCAGAAAACTGCCTTTACAACAAGTTTATAGAATAGAAATAGAAATTGCTTAACAATGTCATATCTGTGCAATTGTTTGTCGGAATCGAACTGTAGAGCTACTGTTTGGAGCTCCTCAATATATACTCGACAACCTCAATCTCAGTTAGATCGAATCTAATGTTAGTGACGAATGGATATTGACAGTAAGCAATTGTTATAGCCCAGAAATGTCCGGGTGAGTGATTCAGGCGTCTGTGGGGGCTCCTCTTATTTTCTGTTTTACTTCTTTTTTTAAACAATTTTTGGTATTGTAATATTGGTTATACTTTCAAAATTTGTTCTTATCTTCCTAGATTAGATATCTTCAATGTACTAGAAATA
The DNA here is from genome assembly GCA_030159075.1 of Atrina japonica. Lineage (NCBI taxonomy): Eukaryota > Metazoa > Mollusca > Bivalvia > Pterioida > Pinnidae > Atrina > Atrina japonica. Next base: position 1,060,935 of record BROG01000184.1, read on the forward strand.
ATCATCCTGTCGTAATTATAACTACGGAACATCCTAAACCATTCAAGATCAGCATTTTGTAATATATAAATAACTACGAATACAAACATATTAATGCTCTGCAAAATTTATAAGGTGTAAATTATTATGATAATAATGAAGAAAATGATTAGAATTATTATAGGGAAAATTGGCAATTATTTATTATATACAACATTAACTGTTTACTGAAATTGACATCCCACAAGATAATTGATCTATTTTCAGATAAACCAAAGTAGTTTTTTAGAGAAATGATATTCATTACAATTTGGTAGTGAAATATATAGAGATTATTATTTGACCGTTTTGATGGCATACTCCTTCTCAGCCAGAGGTTCCTGATATCAGCCTAAGGGCCTAAGGTCCGAGGGCTGATATCGGGACCAGTGGCTGATAAGGCATATGATATCAAAATGGTCGTATTAGATCTATAAACTTTTATCAAATGTCTAAATTACAAATTAAAACACATAGCAATATAAAACAATAGCAACATACTTTCTAATTCCAATATTTTTGCCGACAAAGAATTAAGAATCCTTTTTCCATATTCTGTTTTATGATTTTGGATGACTATAGCGGAAACTGTTGATACTCGGCACTCTTTTTTTCTTTTCTTTGATCGCAATATAAATAGAGAAGTTCCGAACAATTGTGCATTACGAGAATAATTAATGCATGGGGCGTGACAGTATCACACATGCAAATGTAGTCATATTTAGTACATTTTTTTTTTCAATTGAATAAATTAGTTTTCATTTGTTTAAATATTATTCTTCTGCCTCACACGATTAACCCCCCCCCCAAAAAAAAAACATTATATTCATCCAAGGTTTGCAAATATCGTCTGTATATACAGCGACAGTAGACACAAACGTACTACCGTGATAATTAGGGTGTCTAAAATACAATATGCAAATCCGGTAATATTAGACAAACAAGGACCTCTGGAAATCTATATTTGGGACCAAGTGCCATGGAAGAGTATGCACCTCCCTTGACCGGTCACAACCGCCGTGAGTCCAGAGTCAAATCAAATGAAATACCGAACAGATAACTCAACAACCGATACCGAACAGATAACTGTACAACCGCTACCGAATAGATAACTGTACAACCGCTACCAAACAGATAACTGTACAACCGCTACCAAACAGATAATTCAACAACCGCTACCAAACAGATAACTCAACAACCGCTACCGAACAGATAACTGTACAATCGCTACCGAACAGATAACTCAACAACCGCTACCGAACAGATAACTGTACAACCGCTACCGAACAGATAACTGTACAACCGCTACCAAACAGATAACTGTACAACCGCTACCAAACAGATAATTCAACAACCGCTACCAAACAGATAACTCAACAACCGCTACCGAACAGATAACTGTACAATCGCTACCGAACAGATAACTCAACAACCGCTACTGAACAGGTAACTGTACAACCGCTACCGAACATATAACTCAACAACCGCTACCAAACAGATAACTCAACAACCGATACCGAACAGATAACTCAACAACCGCTACCGAACAGGTAATCATACAACCGCTACCGAACAGATAAATCAACAACCGCTACCAAACAGATAACTCCACAACTGCTACCGAACAGATAACTCAACAACTGCTACGTAACAGATAACTTAACAACCGCTACGTAACAGATAACTTAACAACCGCTACGTAACAGATAACTTAACAACCGCTACGTAACAGATAACTTAACAACCGCTACGTAACAGATAACTTAACAACCGCTACGTAACAGATAACTTAACAACCGCTACGTAACAGATAACTCAACAACTGCTACGTAACAGATAACTTAACAACCGCTACGTAACAGATAACTTAACAACCGCTACGTAACAGATAACTTAACAACCGCTACGTAACAGATAGCTTAACAACCGCTACCGAACAGGTAACTGTACAATCGCTACCGAACAGATAACTCAACAACCGTTACCGAACAGATAACTGTACATCCACTACCGAACAGATATCTCAACAACCGCCACCGAACAGATAACTGTACAGCCGTTACCAAACAGATAACTGTACAACCGATACCGAACAGATAACTCAACGACCGCTACCGAACAGATAACTGTACAACCGCTACCGAACAGATAACTCAACAACGATTTTTGTATCTGTGATTTTTTATGTACAAAATGATTTCAGATTATGTATCCATACCACCACCATTTATGATACATGCTTCAAATTAACAAAATGTAATTCTAGTTGTATCATTTAGCAGATCCTGATCATATAAAAACCAAAAGTATATTTATGTACTCTGTAACATAATCCTATAGATGAATCAACGATTTCAATTTTTTTAAATTGGTCTAAAAGAATTTCAATCTGAATACTTTTTACATTTAGCATATTATAATTTTAAAAACTTAAAAAATTCAATGTAATATGTCTTATTATGTTGCATGCGATTAATTTATATTCGTTTTTTTGTGTTATATATATTTATATCTACACACTTCTATTTTTTGTAGACATTGCCCCTATACGGACACAAAGGCACCATTATGTTGGACGAGGATATACAGATCAAAATAGCTATCGGATACCTGTCCGTATTTTCTGTTGTTGGAGTAATCGGAAATGCACTCGTTCTTTACGTATTTTCTAGATTCAAGCAAAAATTAACATCAACCATATTCATTCTAACGTTGGCTGGAACTGATTTCATTACATGTTTTGTGACAATTCCATTTACAATAACTGTAGAGGCATTGGATTTCCAACTAAAATATGATATTATTTGCCAGATATACCAGTTTCTCATCACTACTACTGTTCCTTTCTCGGCCTTTGTTATGTCGGCCATTGCAGTAGATCGGTACCTTTGCATTGTTCATCCATTCAAGCATGCTATGACAATTAAACGCGCAGAATGTATTGTGGGATGCTTGTGTGTGTTTGCCGTTATTTTAGGTATTATATGTTGTAGTAATTATGCCATTTTACCGACGATCGATAACGAGGTTACACCTCTGTCATATAGTGATGCTACAATGGCGGATGTATCTACTGTGACACAGTTATCCAACATCACGTTTAGTCAAGAACAGACAAGTGAACCGAGTACAGAATTAAATCCAAATATGACCATGATATATAGATATATGTGTCAACCCAGAATTACAGAGGGATTCCTACTGTATCAGAAAATTTACTCGTCGTTTTTCGCTATTTGTGCACTTGTTGTAATCGTCTTGTATTCATTGATCTACAGGTCGGTCCTTGCTCGCCGCCGCAAAAAGTTTAAAATAGTTCAAAATAGATGTTGTGGGTTCGGGGTCTCATTACCAAGTGATAGTGAACAAACTGAGTTTAGCACTTTAAATAACGAGGTTGGAAAAGAACCGGGTGACGACGGGAAAGAAGATCGAAAAGAAAACAAAAAGAATGACAAAGCAGTTCAAAAGAATGGTTCTTCAAATGTGAGCGATAAAGACATCATAATGAAACCAGGGGGCGTGTCTAGAGCGAAACTAGAAAAAATGCGAATCGCAAACATTAAAACAGCATTTATGTTGTCTATTGTTGCTTTAGTATTTATTGTTGCGTTCCTACCGTCTTGGTTGGTTGCGTTAAGAACGATGAGTATGAACATTATTGTCTTTTATCTTTATTTCATTTATAACGTAGTCAATCCCGTTATTTATGCGTTTTTCAATGGGACATTTCGCAATCATTTGAAACAGTTACTTTCCTGTAAAAAGTAGAAAATGTCGACACAGTCAAATTATTAAGTGCAATCGGAGTTTAGGAAATAAGGCCAATATTACAAAGTACCGTCTATAAATGAATGATAATACAGCCCAGTTCACGATTTTTAAACCGTGTTTTGCACAATACCTGTCCATCTTCCTTTGGTTTGTATTGAGTGAGAAATTTGAAGGAAATGTATACAAGACTTTTATTGTTATATAACTACCCGTAGAAACAAATCATTTACCAGAGGACGGCTTGTCTACAAAAAAGGAACATTGCCATCGTATGTAACAGTCCGTTTATCTACCGAATTAAGTATCATATATAGAAATATAGCATAGATGATTAATTTCGACTATTGATATTGAAAGGAGACGATGGCGTTCGGTCCCATACGCCTTTGTCTTCTTATCGTTATTTGCATACATAAATATATAATGACGGTGATTTTATACGGTCTATTGTTGCAGAAAGTGAATTGTATAGACAAGAATATTAAGCTCTCGCCATAGTTTTATAATTATGTAGTTCGTTACAGTTATAAATTCACAATGTACTTGCAGACAAGGCATAACTTTATATTGTCTTGAGATAGATATAGAGGAGTGAAGTGCACACCATGTTCTGGATATAATAGTCCTAGTTATGATATCAGTGGTTCAATATAGTGGTAGAATATACTATAGCGATTTAACAAAGTGATCAGTAATAAGAAACTCGTTTATAATCGATCAATATTGATCACAAATGTTAAATGATTTGTTTGCAGCTTTGATAGAATGGAAATTTGTGTGCTTCAAGGATACACTGCAAACCAGATGATGACTATTTCGTCCCTACAGACAATTATCAAGTGCTTTAGAAACAAAATTAATTGTATGTTTTGGGTTGAAATATTTAATGTTGTCATCGATTTAATCGATCATCGATGTCATACAGATATTCATAACAGAAGCGACAGCGGCTCAAATATGGCTTCAAAAGATGAATCAATAAACGCTTCTTCGGGTGATGTTCATGCAATGTTTATGGATACTATTGATGCAGCTTTAATCACGTATGTAATTAAATGTTATATAAAAACAATTAGTAGTATTAATCATCCAATCAACGCCAAAAGGGAATTGTACAAACTGTTCACGTTCTACAGTCCCTGGAGAATCACGGTATAGATCAGCGATAATGCAGATACAACAGTATTTAATCCTGTTTTTTGTTGATAGTAGATTATGAATAGTTTTTGTTACATTATCGTATATATTCGTTATTGCATTGCATTCACCTAAGGGAAATTTTGTTCTTTAGGGAGGATGTGACGAATATTAATTAATATGAAACAGGTGTTGTGTGACAAAGTTAGATTTTGCCCTATAGTGATGTTTTATTATTAAATGTACATGCATGCCGCATTTGATGTCATCGTTGTAAATATGTGAACATCCTAGTCAAATGCTGAAATAAAAATTGCTGAAAATATAGAAGATGAATTATATCTTTGAGATCATCAGTATATGATCTATGTCTTTGTTCGCGGTACAAATGCAAGCAGCTTTGAATTCTGACCTTAGTGCTGTAAAAATCTACTGAGATAAAGAGACACATCCGGGTTCTGTCCAAAACAAAAACAATTTACAGATATAATATTTTGCACTGTTGCTTCATCGTTTTTCTGTACCTTTTCATATTTTCATCGAGAAGAGGCTATCACCCCTGATGTGTTTTAATTTAGTATTATTGCAATTGTAACAGATGTGCTACTTTATCGTTTAAGAAGCGTTTCCGTAGAACATATGGAACGTCAGAAAATATATGTATATGCTGAATTGTAGCGCAACAGTTCAAGTATGTCAAATAGAACACAACTGCGCACTATTTACGATGAATGTTTTCAAACTGTGTTGCGTAAATAAATGTTATGTCATTTCTTATTTCAATAACCTTTTAATACCGTATATTAAAAGGTGCACTATTCAAACACCGGCAATTGAATTAAAATGCAGTGAAAAGGCATTAGAGGTAGGGAAATCTGATAGATATATTTTAAATGAGATTTGTTTTTCTGTAAATAAATGTAATTAATGCAACTAATCTCTATTATTCGGAGCTTTTTAGCATGATTCTAATAATGTTTACTCTATACTATGCAATTACCTTGCGATATGATAAACAGTGATTATTTTCCATGCACAAATAATTTGTCAAACTGAAGAGTGTTGGTTGAATATTTAAAGGAATTTATAAATGACCATTGTCGTGACACACTGAAGAGTTGACATAGGGTGTAAAAAATAACTTTTCATATTTTCCGGAGAAAGGTTTTCAAAATGTCAAAATACCGTTCATTCCTAACATTCCTGATAATTTACATTGAGCAAATCGTGTAATTTTTTAAATGATCATATGGTGCAGTGTAAGACACAAATTCTGTCAGAAATTGATCCTAAAGGTAAACGTTCTTCCAAGAAAGGAACAGTAAGGATCGGCCTTTACTACAAATATCAAATTGATACGACGCAAATATGTCGGTTTTAATTAATGAATACATGTATAACATTTACATGAACACACAGATTTAATGCATCGAAAATAGCTTCAAACTACGAATACGAGATGAGTGTGCTGGTTGTAAATTTTACCACATTTTTAGTAATCTTACAATTTTAAATAAATAAAAAGATGATTTTAAACAAAAATTAATCCCAATGAATTGACAACTAGCTAATCAATTATAGGTATCTCTAAGCAAAGATTTTAAGGCGAGTGAGTCTGGTGGCCGCCAAAAAAATAAATGGGGGCGCTACAAAATTATCAGGCAGTCGCCACTTCAATCTTATGTGTAAACTTCATGTGTAGAATGTAAAATTGAAGAAGTACTAATCAATTATCAAAACTCAAGTCCATTATAACACGACGACTTAGACGTGCAAATGGTCTCAACATGAAGAACAATTACGAATCCCAAACGGGAAAAGACCAGGTGTCCGAAAGGAGTCAGCGTCTTCAGCTGGCATGCCACACCCGTAGCAAATGTTCCATGGAAAACTAGTTCGATGAGCGGGTCAAATTCGGTAAAAAGGTCAAGTTTAGTAATGAGGTCAAGTTCGATGAAAAGCATGATTGGTGAAACGGAGTCACTGTCTGTGGCCGTGATCCAGAATATTATTTAATATCCCTGAGAGGGGGACTTCATAATGTTTAACAAGATTCCTGTATAGACCATAAAACTTCTTAACCGTAGTTTATCGGCTAGTCGTTTAGATCTCAGAATAAAATATTCATAAGAAGAGCATGCCCTGGCATAACGTATAAGCTGTGAAATGAAAACGCCATAGGCAGGAGAAGATGGAATATCACTACTTGGAAAAGGGAAATTTGTGATATGGAAATTGAAATAGTCTCGTTTGTCATTGAGGGATGTGTGAAGTTGACCGTCTTTTGTAATCGAAAGTAGTAAATCTAGGTAAGAAGCAGATGTGTTGCTCTCTGTCGTCTCATTGATCTCTAGCTCAACAGGATACATCTGGCCGAGGTAATTCTGAAATTCTGAATTATTTATAGACAGAACATCGTCGATATACCTATAAGTAAAATTGAACCGAGATGCTGTTTGTTTCCTTTGGAGAGCAGCGACTGTATAAATTCCGCTTCATATGAATACAAAAATACGTCCGCCAAGAGAGGTGCACAATTGGTAACCATTAGAATGCCGACAATCTGTTGGAAAACTTTTCCGGCTAAAAACCACGATGTTGTCTACTAGAAACCCCAGCATCTTGATAATATCGTCTTCAGGGTACTTGTTATTGGAATCAGAGTGTTCCTTGACAAAATAAGGTTCTTCATGACCTAACACCAAATATTTATATCTGCGATTTCCATTTTTGGAAAGTTATGGATTGTGAGAAATTGATTAAAGTTTATACAGGAAGTTCTCCTTAATATTTATAACAATTACCGGATAAAACATTTAATAATTTAAACGTCTTAAATCCAATCCTTTAAATAATTACATTTCTTGTTTGTCAAACATTTTAGTTACAGAATTTTCATTTACTGCTCTGCTTTAAAATTATATCTATGACACCTGATTCTATATTTAGATCTTCTGATGTCCATGTATATCCAATTTGCACCTTATTTGTGTATTGCATCATGAACCGTTTATGGATTTATATTATTGTATCTACTTATTTTCTTAAATTGAAGAATTCTAGACGGAACTTTAAAAAATAACAATTAATTATGATACGTTATATTAATGTTGTGGCGGCGGACTTCCGTAGAATAGCATGCTGTACTTTTAAAATACTCAGTTTTTCAACAGACGACTTGTTGAAATCTATATCGCTCGACAAAGACTTGCAATCTTGACACAGACGTCATATCTTGCGTATTTAAATTTGCTTACACTTTGGTTACGACAGATACATTGTCTCTAACGACACATATGACATCACTTATACACTACTCAAAAGCAGACGAGAGAACGAGCACGTATTTCTGCACTTGTCAGTTGTATATAAATGTACTTTACAACATGACAAATAATGTACTGTTAAATTGTTAGTGGACAGCTTTTAGGCGCGTAATATTCGGTGGTTTATGACGAAGGCCCTTGTGAGTCTTAGAGATAACAAATAAAACTTCCAGTGTGATTAGCATGTATTTTAAACTGGCTACTCAACAGCAAAATACAGATAAAGGAAGTTTGTTTATTTGTTTATTGTTGTTTAACGTCCCACTCAAGAATTTTTCACTCATATGGAAACGTAAACCAAATGCTGGTGAAGGGCCTCAAATTTTGGCCTATGCTCGATACTTGCGGTAATTGAGCAGTGAGGGTTCTTTAACGTGCCGACAACAACTGCGACACGGGACCTCGAGTTTTACTGTCTCATCCGAAGGACAGGAAACCAGCCAGCCGCCGGCTAGACTCGAACTCGACCAAGAGTCGAGCCTGCTACCGACTAAGCCAGGCCGGCTCGATGAGGGAAATAACTCACATGTACAGACAAAGGAAAATAACGAGTTTACATATATATTATTATGTAAGTCTGATTTAAGCTATCAAAAGGCACATCTCTTAATCTCTGTCAACCTGTAGAATTTACGAAAAGATTCATTCATTTAATTTATTTTAGATTTTGCTATTTGCATAGATGTTTTTGACATAAAACATGATATTATTTGAGTCGAAAATATTTTTTTGTCTTTGGTCTTTTTATTGAGACATTGACAGAGTTTGAGAGGAAGTGCAATGACTAACAACTCTGTACAAGGGACTAGGTTCGTTGTGAAATATGTCAATTTTCCATCGCTGTCTGAATCGTAAATGATGCGCAGTCTCTTTTGATTTGGACAATTATTCGTGATGATAATGCTACTTGTACATTTGTTAACACACCGCCGACGATCTTTTCATCTTGTGTTTCACACAGTCGAAGGGATTTTTTAAAGTCGACTTTAGGACAAATTATAATTTGTACATATCACCCGAAATCAATTCGCCCAAAATCAGTCCCACTAAACAAGTATCATACTTAGATAGTATATGTATGTATGAATTCAAAACATACTTATCATTTTTAGTCGACACACAAAGTATCAATCCGCTAAAACACTTATCCGCCTTTGAAAGAAATAAAAAAAATCTATGGGCCTTCACGCTCGAGTGGTTAGAACATCGAGCTTTGAACCGTGACGTTTTCTCCCTGCTGGAAACACAGCTGATTTTATGGGTTAGTTTGCCAGTTTATTTGCAGAATGTCGGGTGTCTCTTCCCAGGTATATTGTGACCGAGTTCTCTCAATCATTAAAAACTTTTCGCCACCATATAATTGAACAATTGTTGAGTGAGGTGTAAAACGCAAAAAAAGAGGAGAAAAAAATCAAAAAGGTGATAAACAAACATATACATGTATATTACTTCAACATAATTCCATCATACTTAGCCAATAGACAAACGTATCACCTCAACACATGCCCATCATATTAAGTCAATATACAAATATGTTACTACGACATAATATTTATTCCCTCCTACGGCAATATACATACGCAATACTTCAGTACATACCTATCAATTTATGTCAATATACAAATACATGACTTCATCATTAACGAATAATCGATATACCAAGTATCAGTCCGACAATATACAAACGTCTCACGTCACATACCACGCATCTTTCTTTTGTCAATATACAGACTTTTCACTTCTCCATAACGTATCCTCCTCAAACAAACATCTTAATTCTATATACCACGTATCGTCCTCGTACAAGCCTCTCACTTCTATATACCACGTATCGTCCTCGTATAAATGTCTCACTTCTATATACCACGTATCATCTTACAAACGTCTCACTTCTATATGCCACATATTCTGCTAGTGCAAACATTTAAATTCTATATACGACGTATCCTCCTCGTACAAACATTTCAATTCTCTATAACACGTATCCTCCTCGAACAAACCTCTCACCTTTATATACCACGTATCCTCTTTGTACAGACTTCTCACTTCTATATACAACGTATCTGCCTCGTGCAAACGTCTCACGTTTATATACCAAATATCTTCCTAGTACAAATATTTCACTTCTATACACCACATGTCCTCGTAGTAGAAACATTTCACTTTTATATATCCCCTAGTACAAACATTTCATTTTTATATGCCACATAGCCCCCTAGTACAAACATTTCACTTCTATATACCTCGTATGATCCTCGTACAAAAATCTCACTTCTATATACCATGTATCTTCCTCTTACAAACATCTCACTTCTATATACCATGTATCTTCCTCTTACCTCTCACTTCTATATACCACATATCCTCCTAGTACAAACATTTCACTTCTATATACCTCGTATGATCCTCGTACAAACATCTCACTTCTATATACCATGTATCTTCCTCTTACAAACATCTCACTTCTATATACCACATATATTCCTAGTACAAACATTTCACTTCTATATGCCACATATCCTGCTAGTGCAAACATTTAACTTCTATATACAACGTATCCTCCTCGTACAAACATCTCACTTCTTTATACCACGTACAAAACACTTCTAAATACCACGTATCCTCCTCGTACAAACATCTCACTTCTTTATACCACGAATCCTCCTCGTACAAACATCTCACTTCTAAATACCACGTATCCTCCTCGTACAAACGTCTCACTTCTATATACCACATATCCTCTTCATACAAACGTCTCACTTCTATATACCACATATCGTCCTCGTATAAATGTCTCACTTCTATATACTAGTACATCTTACAAACGTTCACTTCTATATGCCACATATTCTGCTAGTGCAAACATTTAAATTTCTATATACGACGTATCCTCCTCGTACAAACATTCTCTATAACACGTTCCTCCTCGAACAAACCTACCTATATACAACGTATCCTCTTTGTACAGACTTCTCACTTCGTATACAACGTATCTGCCTCGTGCAAACTCTCACGTTTATATACCAAATATCTTCCTAGTACAAATATTTCACTTTGTACACCACATGTCCTCGTAGTAGAAACATTTCACTTTTATATACCACATATCCCCTAGTACAAACATTTCATTTTTATATGCCACATAGCCCCCTAGTACAAACATTTCACTTCTATATACCTCGTATGATCCTCGTACAAAAATCTCACTTCTATATACCATGTATCTTCCTCTTACAAACATCTCACTTCTATATACCATGTATCTTCCTCTTACAAACGTCTCACTTCTATATACCACATATCCTCCTAGTACAAACATTTCACTTCTATATACCTCGTATGATCCTCGTACAAACATCTCACTTCTATATACCATGTATCTTCCTCTTACAAACATCTCACTTCTATATACCATATTCCTAGTACAAACATTTCACTTCTATATGCCACATATCCTGCTAGTGCAAACATTTAACTTCTATATACAACGTATCCTCCTCGTACAAACATCTCACTTCTTTATACCACGTATCCTCCTTGTACAAACGTCTCACTTCTAAATACCACGTATCCTCCTCGTACAAACATCTCACTTCTTTATACCACGAATCCTCCTCGTACAAACATCTCACTTCTAAATACCACGTATCCTCCTCGTACAAACGTCTCACTTCTATATACCACATATCCTCTTCATACAAACGTCTCACTTCTATATACCACATATCCTCTTCGTACAAACATTTTACTTCTAAATACCACGTATCCTCCTCGTACAAACGTCTCACTTCTAAATACCATGTATCCTCTTCATACAAACGTCTCACTTCTATATACCACATATCCTCTTCGTACAAACATTTTACTTCTAAATACCACGTTTCCTCCTCGTACAAACGTCCCACTTCTATATACCATGCATCCTCCTCATACAAACGTCTCACTTCTATATACCACATATCCTCTTCGTACAAACATTTTACTTCTATATACCACGTATCTATACTCCTGTAAACATATATGACATCACTTGTACACTAAACGTTTAAACGTCTCACTTCTATATATCACGTGTCCTCTTTAGTCAGTTTTTAAACGTCTCACTTCTATATATCACGTGTCCTCTTTAGTCAGTATTTAAACGTCTCACTTCTATATATCACGTGTCCTCTTTAGTCAGTATTTAAACGTCTCACTTCTATATATCACGTGTCCTCTTTAGTCAGTATTTAAACGTCTCACTTCTATATATCACGTGTCCTCTTTAGTCAATATTTAAACGTTTAACTTCTATATACCACGTATCCTCTTTAGTCAGTATTTAAACATCTCACTTCTATATATCTCGTTTCCTCTTAAGTTCTTAAGTCAATATTTAAACATTTCACTTCTGTACACCACGCATCCTCTTTAGTCAGTATTTAAACGTCTCACTTCTATATACCTTTTTAGTCAATATCTAAACGGGTTACCAGTAAAATATTTTCTTTCGCGATGATCATAAGATCTTTAATGACAAAAAAAATAATTCCCAATCATCTTGTCTTTAGATGTTTTGGAAAGGGAGACGTAAAAAAGAAATGCGTATGCTGTGAGATAGGGCGTGATTAGAGGTCAATATAAATATATATATATATATATATATATATATATATATATATATATATATATATATATATATATATATATATATATATATATATATATAAAATGTATTTTCGTTAGTCAGAGTAATCCCCAAAGTCAGCAGGTTTCGATTGTGATGTCATATCTTCACATGTGCAAACAACGCCATTTTCATACAAACATATGACATTACACTCGATACTTGCTAGAAGGGATGGTAATTCTGGATAACGAAGATACCTAATATTTATCGGTCTTGTATTTTAGATATTGTCCCTCAATAGTGTTTCATCAATATAGAGCAGTAGCCATCTTTGGTGAAGTACCATGTTTCTTTATATGCATTACGGATCCTTTTCAGTGTTAATTCTTTCTTCACGATTATAAACCAATCATACAATCCCAGAGAGAAAGTGAATTTATGTATTAAATGGTCAACAGTAGGCCTACACCTTGATTGTGATAAATATATTCCTATAAAATGCTTTCACATTCCATATCAAATTCGATTCAGAGCATTACTTCAAACACAAAATTAGTTGTAACACAAGTCATGTAGAAAAAGATCGTTTACTGTGCGAACGCACGGAATTCATTTGGACAATAAATTGTCTGGTATTTGATCGTTTAATTTTCTTCGTCATTTCCTTGCTTTATTAAGGAGTGTCTTGTTCAGTCGCAAATCTAACTGTGTCTATAAAGAACAAGTCAACTGTATGAAGACGTAAAGATATATGTTAATATAAGTATTCTACATCGTGTTTTATTTGTTGTTTTACATCTAGCCAAAAAAGAGCGGCGTCATAAGACCTTGACCGTTTATGTATCATCCGAAAGAGCCGTGGTCTTTATTTCTGGTGACAGTGGGGGCCTCAGTTGCCGAATGGTTGGAGCATCGCGCTTTGAACCATGGGATCTCTCGCTTCCGGTCAGCGCAGTTTCGAGATAATCTGGAGCCAAAGCTGATAATTTTTGTGGGAAAGTTTCTCAGTTCACTTGCGAAAGTCCGGTGTTTTCTTCCAAGCTACATTGTAACCGATTTCCCACATCCACCATTTAAACAAATTACTGCCACCATATTACTGACAAATTGTTGAGTGTAGCGTCAAACATAATTCAAATTCAAATTCTTTTTTACAGTGGTTACTCTTAGACAGATTTGGGGTGCATTTAGGTCACTTTCTGACCTTGTATGACACCACATTTTATTTAAGAACTTTACATCTATACAAAATTGGAGCTCAACCGATGAAGTCTCATTGGCAGAAACAATCGTCTATAGCATTTGTTTTGTGGACTATATTTTGGGCGAAACTATAACTTTGGCATTATGTTTATAATATTTTTTATCCTTTAAATCCTACAGACCATAACAGATTGCCCTCAACAATAGAAATGATCATACTGTCTAAAATCAAATCCGTTAACGTTCGAGGCCAACACTTTACCACCGGACCACCTTTAGCAATAAAATATATTAATCATAAAAGACATAGCTACATGTTTGTCTATATAATATAACAAATATGTCATCTATGGAGGTTAAAGGGGAAATATGTATAAATTTGTTTTCAACATGTTAATGCATTCAATAAAAATACATATTTAATCGTTACCCATGAAAGAATAGTTAACAATATACATGTTCATGTGTTTTTAGTTCAAAGTGTGATAGCACACTCATAACGGTGGGTGGATATGTAATCAAACCACAAAATGGATGTGCTTCACAATCTGATTCAATGCACAACAGTAGCAATTCAACGTAATAGCAGAGTCTCCAGCAGAGTGCAATAAATACTGCGGCGAGAATATATATCATCTCCATAAATATAAAGTGTCATTAATGTTAAATTTCTGTTATTCCAAAAGAAAAAAAATGAAATATAATATGGCAAATAGTTTGTTTCCAAGCTCGACAGATGAATCAATATGAATTCTTTTTGCGTCTGTATCATATACTTGTTACTCAAATGTACCATGTATATAATATAAATAAGTAAAACTAGTCTATAAAATATTTCAATTTCTTGCTCTTTCTAAATGCGTGTAAGTAACCATGATTCTTTCACCTGGTCTTCAAAATGTTTGTTAATACAGTAATAGTACCTCGTTGAGAATGACTGTACTGGTGCAGATGTTGCAATGTCTGGTTACAACTACATGATTCTTCCAAAGATTGCATTGCAAGATATCGTTTTACAGCAAAATATCTATATAGCAATAACACAGTCGTTATATCATGATTTAAAGTAAACATATGGTTCAGTCGGTACCCACAACTTTGCAAAAAAAAACCAAATAGACAAATAATGATAAAAAAACATACAGAAGCTTTAGTTTGATCAATTCAAGTTTTATGGTACAAGATAAAGATAGTAGCTTGTCTACTATTCTCGGTCATGGAGTATTGCTTCTGGTTAGACGCCCACCAATTACAGAACATTAAAGATAGATTGCTATTTTCATTATTATTAAATACCACGTTTCTTTTCATCTTTATAGATATCTTTTTTATAAATTTAAACCAACATATGTTTTTACATTTTATAAAAAAATACAAGTTTTAACACTGTGATCATGCAATAAGCAGTAGATATATGAAAATAAATGAAAACAATTATGTTAAATTAAAAATAGATCCTGGAACGGAAGCTAATTTGGATTCGAGGAAGTTCAAGAAGTTCAAGAAAAATAAAAATGCACGAAATAGTTTATCTATAACATCACTGATGCATACATAAATACATTACATACATACATACATACATACATACATACATACATACATACATACATACATACATACATACATACATACATACATACATACATACATGCATACATACATACATTCATAAATAAATACATACATACATACATACATACATACCTACCTACATACATACATACATACATACATACATACATACATACATACATACATACATACATACATAAATACATACATACATACATACATACATAAATACATACATACATACATACATACATACATACATACATACATACATACATACATACATACATACATACATACATACATACATACATACATACATACCTCCCTTCGTCACTTTCTACACACACACACACACACACACACACACTTATACATACATAGATACACACACACATACATACATACATACATACATACATACATACATACATACATACATACATACAAACATACACACACACATACATACATACTTACATACATACATGCATAAATACATACATACATACATACATACATACATACATACATACATACATACATACATACATACATATATGCATACATACGAACGTACGTACGCACGCACGCACGCACGCACGCACGCATACAAATATTCATACATACATACATACATACACACATACATACATACATACATACATACATACATACATACATACATACATACATACATACATACATACATACATACATACATACATACATACATACATACATACATACACACATACATACATACATACATACATACATACATACATACATACATACATACATACATACATACATACATACATACATACATACATACATACATACATACATACATACATACATATATACAAACATACATACATACATAGACACATACATACATACATACATACATACATACATACATACATACATACATACATACATACATACATACATACATACATACATACATACATACATACATACATACTTACATACATACACACCTACCTACCTACCTACCTACCTACCTACCTACCTACCTACCTACCTACCTACCTACCTACCTACTTACATACATACATAGTTTATATGATTTAAACACAGCTTAAATTCTAAGCCAATTTAATGATTAGTAATTATCGAACATGCATTAATATACTATAGTCTTATCTACCTTATTCAGAAACAATAAAATTATCTTTCAAATGGTTAGACAACGAGGTACCATGATAGAAAACGTTTTGTAGCTCAAGTTCATCGTAATACCGGAACTGCAAATTATGTTCTAAATAGTTGACCTCATAATTTAACTGTTACATCATTTTGCGGAGAAGGTATTGCAATACTCAATGAATTCAATTGATTCTCAATGAATGTGAAATACATTTAGCTTCTAAAGAACGAGGAAACCTTTAGAAAGCAGGTATCAATATTATGATCACTTGATGTGCCTATATCAGACACTGATTTTGAGCTACCATATTGTATTGGATACCTAAACTTCAAGGAACGAAATACAACATAGATACATACAAGAATTTAGCAAATGTTCCACAAACATTAATCTTTACTCCTTACTAAAATGCTGATTGCTATTAAGGAGAAATTTATGTAATACTGTAAATTTGCTTATACCGGAAGCAATGCAAATCAAATTCGGATATTAAAAAAGTTTTTAGAAAATTGAAAAACTCCCCATGTTTGTGAATATAAAAACTCTTAAAGACCAAAGTAAAAATCTTTAGAATGTCCAGGATATAGGTACAAATATGGCAAAAATGGACAAACACGGACTTCTTGAAATCAAGAGTAGGGATCAGATGTCATGGGTGAGTAAGCATCCTCTGTCGACCGGTCACACTCACCGTGAGTCCACAGTCAAATCAAAATGAAATACGTGAGGAACGAATCCTCGTCACAATTGGTACAGACGTCTCAACAACCGCCATCGAACAGGTAACTCAACAGTACCCGACTATTATACCGACCGTAAAATTAACGAAACGTTTACATCAAACACGGTATTCCTGTGTCAATAATTTGTTATTGAGTTGTTTACCTCTATATATGAAATGTTAATATGTTGAACACGCTCAGGCATATCGGATAATTTGTGAAATATAATCGCCACAAAACAAAAAAATTATAATAATTTTGGTAATCCAACATACACATATAGCCCACTTTCAAAGGACGAAATCTCTATGTACCATGTATCAATAATACACTCTTTTGATATACCAACAACCAATATATATGTTTAGCTTTCATACATGTGGCAAATGTTCCTTTATAATGACAGCAGTTAAGGAGAAATTTAAGCAATACTACATAGTTGTTTATAATATCGTAAATCTGATGCTGACACTTAAATATGCCTAACAACAAAAAATCAAAGACAAATCACTTTTGCAAATTTTATGATGTCAAAAACATACAACAAATTCGTATAGTAATTTAAAAGAGAGATATTCTGGCATTTTTGGCAATTTTTTTTTCGGTAAAACTTCTACCAGAAAAATCAAATACCCTGTACTTGGTTATCATGATAAAACAAAAATACACTTAGGACAAAACAATCCAAATTGTAGACACTTTCTTAACAAATGTTTTAATAACATGTACACAGAGTAGTATCTATGCATAATAAAAAACATTGTAGATTAGTATGACGCTTTCTGTGCGTTGTACTGACAGTCAATTCATCGAATTCGTCCTGTGGGTTGTCTTTTTCAGCAAATTGACAGTGTTACAACAAAATGATCACAGGATAATTAAAACCATCAACCAAATGAGAAGCGAGATTTAAAAATCTACTACAACTACAAAGTGTTGAAAATGGACTTTCAGACATACTGATTTCCAATTTTTCATGGTGAAGCCCGTCCCAGACATACCAAGCCGAGGCAGCTTTACGGTCTGTGGGAGAAGCTTAGAATGATCGTTTACTGTTCTCAAAGTGTGGCAGTACATAAAACATTTCAAACTAGCTGTTTTTATTGGTTTTTTGTCACAGGGATATCAGGTATCGCGTTTGTTGTCTACATTTCGAATATTGTACAGTCGATACACTGACCTTGTTCCATGACTGGAGTGTATAAGTTGCATTGTCTGTATGTTATTGGTTATTAATTTATCTGTACCGATTGGGAAGAAGATTAATTCCTCTTCTATTTTACTTGAATTTGACTGTGAACGCACGGCGGGTGTGATCGGTCTACATCTCATTCATGGAACTTATTGATTTTCAGAGGTCCATGTTTTTCCAACATTCACCAGATTTGTATGTTTTTTCCTCATGGCGATAAATTCTTTGGTATCGGTGGTATATTTTCGAACTCATCAATAACTACTGGCGCATCCGTATTAAGGAAGTCCTTGGTGGGACAGAACACATAAATAAGATCAAAGTCGGAACATCTTGACTTAAAGCGTACTAACGTGACAGGTTCATTGTATTAGCGTTTGATGTATAATACATGATCACGGGTTTCCATTTTAATCATGACGTCGTCCAAACTTTTACAATTTTATTAATTTATAAAAATTAAAAAAAATATTGGACTTCAAAATGACACTATGTGATGTATTTAAACCTAATGTTTTGTAAATTTTATGATATATATTCTCTTCCAAATTCCACATATGTGGTCGTTTTATAAAATTTTATCATTCGATTTTATAGCAGATTTCTCTCCTAATTTAGCATAAAGATGATGATGCCTCAGTACATGTGGTCAGTAATTCTGTTTTGTTCTATTAACATGTTTCATTGAAATCATGACAGACGATAATTGATAGATGTGGAAATAGAAGTTATTATGATACAACAAAATCTATTGTTAAAAATATCGGATGTGAAAAGTTCACAGCTCCAGTTGTTTTAAGCCGCACCACCCATTATTTATCTATGTGTCAGACAATCTCATCGTCTGTTTTCTAAACACGTTACATAGACACTGGTCCAGAATCATCTCAGGTTCTTTATTTTCACAGAATATAATAAAAAACTTTGTCAGACGATTCTATGTACAACACGTCTGCTATTATGCTGTTTTTTTTTACAAAACAGAGTTTATTACTTGAATATATATTTTTGCTGTAAAATAATCGGTAGTAATTTGAAGACATTCAATATGTTTTGGGAAATCATTCGGAATACATTCACCAACATATTCGCTATTATCTGTTTCATTTCAAAACCGGAAAGAGCTAGATGGTGTAATTAACCATTTGTTGTGATTCATTTAGTACCTTAAGAATTACTTGAGCACAGTATTTATCTATAGAATATGAGATATAATGAACCTTCAGAATAAGTGATATCTTTATCTGTATAACAGAAAAGTCTTCTCTTTTTTGATAGAATATTTCAATCTAGTTATCACGGGTTCAATTTCGACTTAACTTAGTAAATACTGAAACTATTATAATTATTTTTGGAGCGATGTCTTATTTTTTCCTTATCAAAAATAAATATCATTCAGTATTTGAAACATTCTAATCGCAATGAATACGAGATGGAAGCGTTCTTCATCCTCATGCTGCATGATTAGTAAAACCATATAAATTATTTTCTATTCTTTATTATGCTCGGAATCCATTCAAATGCACTAGATATGAACATCGACACCCCGAGAGTACGCTGTTTCCTGTTTTCTAGAAAATTGTCAATGTTTTATATGCACGATTTTGAATTTATCGACTTGTACATAAGTTGTCGTTTTTTTTTCACTTCACAAGACTTTATACATTTAAATTTCAGGTTGATTTTACAAACCACAGATATTAAGTTACCAATCATAAGGATATCCAAGACACAATATACTAATATATAAAAATCTCAGATACCAAAGTATAAATCAATAGGATGAACATAGGCTAAATACAGACACCCTACGCGTTCTGAAATCTATGGTTTGATCCAATACTAACCAAACCAGAATATTTCAAAACCATAACAAGATTAATGCTGCTTTAGAATTATCTATATTGAAGAATAAAAGTAAAGATTTATGTAAAAGTAAATGCAGCCAAATTAAACAAACTATTTTAAATAAAAATGATAAATAGAACAAAATTTAGATAACTAATAGATGTAATTGTTGCGTGTTTTGTAAATAAGATATTAAAAACTGTCCATGGATCTGTGGTCTTACAATACATAAAGTATATACCAAAATGTATGTAAATGCTATCAATATATACAATAATCATCCTTAAATTTCATTTCTCTTAAATGTTTGGGAAAGAAATATCTGGGTAACCATGTTTGATGACATTTACCTTATTCAAGAACTCAAATTCTATTTAACTCATTTAAGATAATTAACAGCCAATAAACAGTGCATATTAAAAAACAAAAGAGAGGGGAGAGGGACTACCATACTCTTTCAAACTACATCGTGTACAATTAAAAAAATCTTCTGCAATTTGATATAGATATGGAGTTCAACTATTTAAAATATTTCATGAGAAAATAATTTATGAATTTTTGAAGTTTGGAAAATGTTTTACGACACAGTCAACATTTTTTCATTTGTATAGTGGTGGCCAGTTTTTATTGGTAGAGGAATGAACCCGGTTACATAGTGTCCGGGAAGAGACCACCGACTTCCACTATTGACCAAATAATAAGAATAACTGATCATCAAATCAAATTCTATAATAGGATCATTATTGTAGTGACTTTGATAAACTATAGTAAGAACTTTGCTTAACAATCATTTATCAGTTTGCGATGTAAACACGATGTTTTTTTTTACCCAAGACAGTGATATACATCGAACCAGAAGTCAACAACAGCACTGTAATCCTATTATGATTACGGAAAACATTTAAGGACTGCTTTTCTTTTTTGTGTGTGTATATATATATATATATATATATATATATATATATATATATATATATATATATATATATATATATATATATATATATGTATATGTAAATATTTTTCTGTAAATTGTTGTCTTCTGGACACTATTTAATCAGTCTATATATTTACTTTGGGGGTGTAATATGACGTAACAGCTCAACAGGTTCTGACATGAGAAGTAGTTCTCTTTTCTCTCCAGAAATATTAAATAAAATTTAGGTTTATTTTATTTTTTTCTTATCATTTCGAAAGAAAGTAGTAATATGAAAAATTCCAAATACTTCTCAAAGTTGGTTCGGGTTATTAATATTCGACCGCTCGGTGTCAGAGGGTTAAATGTGTCAGAAAAGGATCGCTCTCTTCTTGCAGTTTTACAACGAATTTCTGTTTTAATTCTGATATTTTTTCAGAGGCATACACCACAGAAAGTGTGATATTAGATAAGGAAAACAGCTAATATTCATTCATAGCAATTTGAAGTAGCCACTTTATTTTCATGAAGCATTTTATACCAATCAGCTGGGTGATGCCTTGACGTGTATTCTTCAAATCAATTGAAATAAAACAAATGCAAATCTGTATTGTGAAGTAACAAACTTTTATTGTCATGTTCAAAAGTTAATTATCGACACCAGCAGCATTTACATTTAAGTAATTCTTTTAACACTCAGGAGTCAGGTCACGTGTAGACGTAATGCCTGTATCGAAAATTGAAAGCAATCGCTCTGTAAACAGGCAGCGAAGGAAATTACAGTCGGTATGTAAATATTAAAAGGGCATTAGCTGTGTTTACCAAAGAAAACAACATATTTCGATTTCTTCTATATTTACTACTTGTACTTGATGTACAATAAGAAATAAGAGATATACACGGACATAAAAAATCTTATATTCTTGTATATTTTGTTAACATGAAGTCAAGATCAGTGTGGTATTCATATAGAAATAGTAAGTTTGAGTTAATCACTTGCGATCGAAAAAGTGCCAAACCCGGGTTTTGTAAGTAATTTTCACAAAATACATAGAATTTAAGAATGTCTATATCTTTTTTGCTATTGTATATCAAATGAAGTAGGAAAAAGGAAAACAAAAAGTTTTGCAAAAACACAGCTAATGCCCCTTTAAGCAATACGCTGTGGCAAAAAAAAATATTTCGTTTATTCTAACACAAATTTCAAAACATCAACATAAATTAAAGAATTGTCAGAAGACAACAAAGCTGGCCGAAATGGGTACAAATTATAACAAGAAATACACGTAATTATATGTCTTGCCGGTCCAGTCTATTATATTTAATGTAGCAAAGTATACCTGTAACATGCCGTATTAATACGTGTTCGATCAAGGATGTGATTGTATTTCAAGTTATAATTTATATATATATATATCTATATATATATATATATATATATATATATATATATATATATATATATATATAATAGGAACAGGTCTCCTATATGCTCCACTAAATGTTTCTCCCCATAAAAATCAAGAATAAATATGCTTTAAGGATGGGGCTGTGAACGGTTTTAAAGTTATAACTATATATATATATATATATATATATATATATATATATATATATATATATATATATATATATATATATATATCTGTGTTATTTGCTTGGAAATACGGATCTTGTTTGGCTGTATAGGTATGCTTGGTTGTACTGGTGTATTTGGTTGTAAAGTTGTGTTTGGGTAAAACACGTTGTTCGATTGTATGAATGTGTTTGGTTGTACAGGTGTGTTTGGATGTATGGGTGTGTTTGGTTGTATGGTTGTGTTTGGTTGTACGGATGTGTTTGGTAGTACATGTGTATTTGTTTGTACGGGTGTATTTTGCTGTTCGGGTGTTATTTGTTGTACAGGTGTGTGTTTGGTTGTATGGATATGTTTGGTTGTACAGGTGTGTTTGGTTGTACAGGTGTGTTTGGTTGTACAGGTGTGTTTGGTTGTACAGGTGTGTTTGGTTGTACAGGTGTGTTTGGTGGTACAGGTGTGTTTGGTTGTATGGGTGTGTTTGGTTGTATCGGTGTGTTAGGTTGTACGGATGTGTTTGGTAGTACATGTGTATTTGTTTGTACGGGTGTATTTGGCTGTTCGGGTGTTATTTGTTGTACAGGTGTGTGTTTGGTTGTATGGATATGTTTGGTTGTACAGGTGTGTTTGGTTGTACAGGTGTGTTTGGTTGCACAGGTGTGTTTGGTGGTACAGGTGTGTTTGGTTGTAAGGGTATTTTTGGTAGTGCGGATGTGTTTGGTTGTTGTATGGGTGTGTTTGGATGTAATGGTGTGTTTGGTTGTACCGGTGTTTGGCTGTACGGGTGTATTTTGCCATATGGATGTGTTTGGTTTTACGATTGTGTTTTGTGGATTGGATTGGTTGTTCGCTTGTTTTTGTAGGTTTTAGTTGTACTTTTGATTTTGGTTGCACACGTGTGTTTAATTGTACTGGTGTGATTGTGTTTGGTTGTACGGTTGTGTTTTGTTGTAGACGTATGTTGGGTTGGGTTTTTGATGTCCAGGTATGTTTAGCTGTACGGATGTATTTGATTTTACGGTTGTTTTGGTTGTACTTGTATTTGGTTGTACAGGTGTGTTTTGTTGTACGTGTGTTTGGTTGTACAGGTGTGTTTTGTTGTACATGTGTTTGGTTGTACAGGTGTGTTTTGTTGTACGTGTGTTTGGTTGTACGCGTGTTTGGTTGTAAAAGTGTGTTTTGTTGTATGATGCGGTTGTACAGGTATGTTTTATTGTACGTGTGTTTTGTTGTACAGGTGTTTTTTGTTGTACGGTTGTTTGTGTTTTACGGGTGCATTTCGTTGTAACTTTGTGTTTCGTTGCTTTTATTGTACTTCCATGTTTAGTTGTATCGTATGTTCAACTCTGTGAAATAGATGTATGTGTAAAGCAATAAAAATTGAAGGTCTCAAAATGAATCAGAATTCAATTCACAGGCAGTTTCCTGAGATGACAATGTTTATCTAATAAATTAAAGTATTGTGCTAATAAAGTTTCACTTTTGATTCATTTCATGAAAATGTTAATCGAAAAATGTGAGAGTAAATCTTTGGGTAATAAAGCAAACATTAATACAAATGAGTGTACTAATCACAAATACACAGTAGTAATTTGTGTTGATTCATATTGCTCCATTAGCAGAAATTGTTTCAATTGTACATTTGGACGATCAAAACAACATTTCAAAATCGGATTTGAATTAAAACACATATTTCATTAACACGCGTTTTCAATATTGAAATTAAGTTCACAAAAATCCTATACAACAAGATAACACCAACAAATATCGATACATTAGATGAAAGTGACAATCAATTAAAATCACAATTGAAAGACCGTAATGAGAGTGAAATCGTTGTAGTAGTATTCTTTGTTGTATTCAATATTAACTATATGACCCTATTATTTTATTCTTCGTTAAGTAGAGTGTTTGGAAGATACTAATTAAATGATGCGTTCTTGTGATCCGTTATACTAGTAAAATATAAATTGATGCACATGTCTTAGATCTAACCGCTTTATATATAGCATAGTAATTGTTTACTTCATTACTGATGATAAAAGGAGGCTGACATTTTTGATAGAGGGTATTTTTTTTATAAATCGTTTCAGCTTCATTCAATATATGATGTATTGGCCTAAAATTTCAATTTCTATGCAGTGGATCATTAACCTCCGCTTGCATAATATCTTTAATGTGCCCATTTACTGTTAAAATCAATCATCTCAAGAAAACAGCATTCATCGGTTGTGTATGATTGACGATTCATAACGCCGGGATTGAATTTTGACCCGTTGTATTTTATGGTGAGAATGTGTCTATTTGTTGTATTTAAGTTATTTACCGGGGTGCTTGTTCTGACTCATTTTGACAAATGTCAAATTGTTACGTTTTTACTATCAAGAACTAGATATATTCACATAGAGGTTGAAGGGTGTAAAATCATACATGATTAACACCACCAGCTTTTTCATTCCAATATCAACAGCATTATTGTCCTGACACTGATCTACACGTACGGAATGCGATAGCCATATTTTTCTTCCACCTAGGACAGGCGTATCTCGTTCTTTACCGCGTCAGAATTTATCTGTTAACAAGGTAAACCTCGTGGTAAGAATCTGAAAGTTCAATCCTTGGAGACACTGAGTTTGTACAACAACATTCTTACCCTTGGGTGGATATTAGCTTATCTGTTCTGCACACCCATGCAAGATTCTAATTCTATTATTCTCCCACCTTAGACAGCTGTATCTACTGATTGACCAAATCGGAATTTCTCTTTTTACACCCTAGGATGTAGAAAAGCTACACACGCTATTACGTCACAATATAAATTTATGACTTAGGGGTTACTATTATGTAATAAAAAAGCAATGCTCCAGATTATACTTATATGCCTCATAGTATCCGTGGTATAAATATGCTAAATTTCGATATACAATCTTGGTAAATTTTTGAAAAAAGTAAATTTAAGCGAAACATCTGAAAAATGAGGTTTCTTATAAGAAATTTGTAGACTGCATATTTATAAAATTGTTATGGATGGATATTGTACAGGCGTCATCAAACATTTACAACAAATTTCCTATAAACGTCATAGATATCAACTCTGAGATTAGAGTCTAGTAATATAAAAAAATATCATATACCAAAGTATAAATCTTTAGGGTATCCAGGATATAGGTTAAAATCTGATAAAAAATGAACAAACACGGACCTCTGTAAATCAAGATGGGGGATCAGGTGCCATTGAGGAGTGTGCATTCCCCTGTCGACGGTCAACATCCGCCGTGAGTCCACAGTCAAATTAAAATGAAATGCGTGAGGAACGAAGCCTTGTCACAATTGGTACAGACGTCTCAAAATTTTAACTCTGATGTGTAACATCAGATATTTTGTCCCTCAAAACCTTACATCTGAACATTAGACACACCTATCTATCATAAGATATAATCCTTACAGTGCCATTTTTAGCAATTTATTCAAAGGATACCCTAACATGTTTTGTTCCCAAAAATATACACGATGCAACCACTTTTCATATGGAAATAAATTTTTATTTTGGCAAGAATAATTTACGTGGTGAATATAAAGAGTATATCATAATATGATAAAGAATGTTACAGTGCGTTTGACATTAAACAAATCCTCTTTAGAATTTATGGTTTAAGAAGCTGTTTCACAATACGATATTTATTTTTATGAAAACTTCAACCTTTGAATTAAAAGCTTTTCTCAATCAGAAATTGGCAAGAAAAACTTAGTTTTCCTGTAAAAGAAGAATGTCATTGAATCTTTTACTAATTTTTGTCAGCCATGATTGGCTTGATATTTCAACATTTTCCTTGAAGTGCCGCTATTAAGAGTGATATGAACTCGAATCTATAAAGATGATTGGATTGATTAAATCAAATTTTATGGAAGCTATAATAATCCGGAATTGATATAAGTGTCTGATCACTGACCTCTGTACCCTAGTGATCGACTATATATAAAATGGATGAATTATTATTGTTATCATGCAGCAGTCTCTAGAAGCCAAACAGAAAAGGTACTAAATTGAACCGAGATGAAGAACCATGAAATACATAAATATACAGAAAATGAATACGTAGACAAATCGGAGATTTCATATTACACCATTAATACGTTGAACAGTCGTATAGATGATAAGAACACGTATATATTCATAATATGAGCAGGGAAAAGTAGGCATCATGAATACGTTTCCATAATTGAAAAAGATATGATCAATTTCGTCTCAATTCTTTGTCGTTTTCTAGAATGTAATCTACATGAGCGACATTTGCGATAAGCCAACTATCAATATATAAGAATTGTGGTGATGGACAGCTATATTTCATACCAACATTTGATATTTCAGAGACACATTTCTAGCATTAAAAGATGCAATTTCCGATAGTTCTAGCAAATAATTTCTCTGACTTGAATATATATAGTCACGTGTTGATTTATAAGTAGATGGGACCAATAAAACCTAAGCTCTCATTGCACATAGATAACAACACGTAGACAAAAAGATTGTAATCATGGGCTTTGGATATAGTAAATCATTTGGTAAATTGTCTACCAAAGGTCAATCTTGACAATATAATGTTAAGTTTTTACATTCGTGTTAAAGTTTATGATCGTGAATGTAAAAAAAACAAACGCGATGCTATTAAACAGTTGATTAGAATGCTTTTGAGCCAGAACGTTTGGACACGTATTGTATTTCCTGTAATGGCTGAACTTAGTCACCTTACTGAATATTGGAGAGGATTTATTCCTCACTTATATTTTAATTTGGTTGAACTAGAGGAAGTAGAGGAGGATGTGAACGGTCAACAGGGGAAGTTTATTCCTCCATGGTACCTGATCCCACCTCTGGAAATCCAGAGGTCTATGTCCAACATTCACCAGATTTGTATACTGGAAAGCCTACATATTTATACTTTGGTATAAGTGAGTTTTATTTAGAAGGAATGGAAGTTAAGAGACGTCTTATATATGTACATAATTAACAAGACAATTGATATATGTTTCCTCTGAGATCGGACATCAAACAAAATATGTTTTATATACGGAGCCCCTTAGCTGAGATACGAAATACTCTGAAAAAATATTGTAACAATATTTTATTGTGCGTAGTGTTTAGTTATATTGTGTGCACAATATAGCAATTACTAAATATCACCCACAGTTTCGATATACATGTATTATGTACAGTTTGCTAAAATATGCACAATATATATCTAAGACAGTTTCCACATCTTCTATATAGTTAAAAAAAAGACTTGTGTATCACAATGTAACTGAACTGTGCACACAATACAGGGTAACAGAGCATTATATGGTTGAAAAAAAAAATCAGCACCATCTGATATGTCATCAAATGTTGAAATGACAATATACATACTTTGTTGTGGTGTAACATATTGTGACATCTCATCTTATATGATCTCTTTGTATTCTAAAGCTTCAGAAAGAAAAGGAAACACATTGTACATGTCTTCTCGGTTTCATTGTATTTTAAATCGATGAATGAATTGTCAATACTTCTAACATGATAAATCTAGTCTGTATCGGTTGTCTGTAACGGTGACCACCATACCTTAATAACAGTGCAGTTGAGAGCTTATTATTGGAAAATAAACCTCCTATTTACTTTGTACATTACGTACATTCATCGTGAGAGGTTTTCCCGTCTTTCGTTTCATTATTTGTGCGTGTCAACAATTCGACATTAATACAGTTAAATGTTATATAAGGAATACCAAACAGTGTAATTATCGGGGACGTCTAAATTAATGTTATAACTTCTTAATGGCAACATACCCGACGAAAAAAACAAATACTGTATTTGTTTTTTTGGGCAATTTTATCCTAAATGTTAATGACATTGGAATTGAATTTCCATCAATAGTTTCAGCCTATTGTCGGTTTAATGGTAAATAATTGATTAATCATTCAAAACATTTATAAACTTATTTAACGAACGAACACTGCTTAATTTACAGTAAGGAAAATAATATGTGTTTTGTTTAATATATTACCGAATCAAACATAAAAATCAACATGCTTCACATTATAATGTATTTTGAGGTTTCTGTGAATCAATGAACTTGCTGTGAAAATAATGAATTTCATATGTGTTTTGTGTTATTATGTGTATGTAGTATTTGCCTCGTTTCCCGTTATTTTCATTAACGTTTCACGAATGGAATAAGGTAAAATGAAGAAAAATGACAAATTGAATATAATGATGGTCGCAACCTGAAGAACAAATGCTAATCCTAAATGGAATGGGAACAGGTGTTGGGTAGTAGTGACAAAACAAATTAATCGCCTCGTGAACGAATGTAGGTCGCACACTAGTTTTCTGATTTATATTTTCACAGAAAATCTATACAGAATATTGTAATTTAGACTTTACTAACTTTTAATAGTAAAACAAATCATTGAAAGTAAAGTCTTGTATACAGTCTTTTGAGTTTGTGCATTGTTTACCACATTTTAGAAATATAGAATAAACTAAATTACAACACGTCATCTTTCATATGTCTGTTTCTCAGGTTCGAAGAAAAGACTAATCAATTTAATTATTGAAATTAAACTATAATTCCAAAAAATATAAACGACAGAAAGAGGGACTATAGGTAATAACAACTACCTAAAAATGATAAAGTAATTAAGATATAAAAAATTTTCAGATACCAAAGTATAAAAGAATAGAATGTCCAGGACATTTGTAAAAATGGACACACGGACCTCTGGAAACCAAGAGGTGGGATCAGGTGCCATGGAGGAGTAAGCATCCCGTACCGGTCACACCCGCCGTGGTCAACATCAAGTCCATGAAACACGTGAGGAGTGTATCCTCGTCACAATTGGTACAGACGTAAAACGCCAACGACATAAACATTTCACTTAGTGAAACAGAGTAGTCGCAAACAAGACTATAATACCGACCGTAAAATTTGCGGAACGTTGTTTAAACGCGGTTTTCGATATCCTTGTGTCGATATTTGTCAGTGAGTAGTTAACCTCTCTGTATATGAAATCTTCATATGTCACACCCCTGGCATTCGATCATTTGTGAAAAGATAAACTCCATATCGGGTGACTGAGGGATATTACTACTCAAATGTGGAAAATTTACGATGGGAATCGTCGCGTTTGTCGTAAGCTTAGTTGCTAATTTCCCGTCTGTATTTAATTAAGTAAAATATATAAGCGTTTGTGCTTGATTCTGTTGTATCTTTAATTTCTAGTTCGCTGGGATATATCGCATTGACATAGTATGAAAATTGTCATTATTAATTGACAAAACGTCGTCGATATATCTAAATGTTAAAGGACACCGCTAACATTTTCTTCTTTTGATTCAGCAGTTTCTGAATGAAATCTGCTTCGTTAAAGAACAGGTCGGCCAATAAAGGTTTCCCATAGGAATACAGTTAAAGACCACGTCTCCGAAAATTACAAATATATTGTCTAGAAATTCCAGGATGTGTTTTATATCACCAGTATGTTTATGTGTAGAACAGACGGTGTTTGACGAAATAAGTATCCTGATAAATCACTTATCTAAATTTTCGGGTACCACCTTTAGTGAAAAAACAGTTGTCTTTGATGCTGAAAGTCTTTCTTTTAATTTTTTATGTGGAATAGTAGTGTAAAGAGTAGAAATCATAGGTTTTGATACTGTGAATTCGAGAAAAATTGTGTGCCTTCAAATTTTCTAAAAAGCTGTTTAGAATAAAGTATCCACATCTGATTTAAATTCTGGAATAAGCAACTGTGTATTGTTGAAGTTTCTCCTTAACGGCTGCTAATATCTTGGTAAGGAGTAAAGATAAAGGCTTGGTAGAACATTTGCTGGATCCTGCTATGTATCTTTGCTTATATGGGTTTTTTTGAAGTTTAGGTATCCAATATAAATGTGGTAGTTCGAAATCGGTATCCGTTGTAGGTATATCAAATGAGCGTAATACGCACGTGAGATTTGAAAGTGAGCTACATATATGTAGGATTTCCAGAATTCATATCCCATTCTTCTAATAGATTATAGTTGTCAAATTTTTATAATCATAAAACACCGAAGGATCACCGGATGGGAACGACGGATATTTTACTTTCGGCTCTGCTCGAAATACAAGAAATTAAGTAAAAGATATGTAGAAAATTATACAAAGTACAAAATTAGCTAAAATAGATAAATGGACGTGTTATATGATAAGAAAAAAAAATTGTCATATTTACAACTATGCAACCAATATTACTGCATAGATTTGGCACAATATTATTTATCATTCTGATAGATAATTGCCCCATTTGAATGTCTTGGTCCTTGACTCTAATTCCATGTATATTCAAAACTGACTGACAGATTAATATGTTGCAATGTACCATGTAAATTAATGATTTAGCATTTGTTTCCATCGTTGAAAAAAAAAGTTTAAAACTCCCTGCTTATTTCATGATACCTACCAAGTAATGCTGTTTAGTGTTCATGCATAACCCTATTAAATCTCTTAAATTTAAAATAAAGATTAATATCGTTGTATCAAGGAATACCGCAACATAGTCTAAATAACATAGACCCATAAAGATCTACATTTAACGGTAAGTCGAATATACCCAAGTCGAAAAGGGATAAGCCAGTGGATCGGAATGCCTAACTAAACTAAAACAATACTATTGTATGTGATATCACGCCATATCAACAAGATATAATAAAGTACGTGGTTCTGTGAACTCAAACGACTATATCAAAACAATGTAATACATTATTTATATGATATACATGCATTATATCGCTGCACACAGTGATTCAATATATTTATCTGCGATGTCCAATTGCTATTTCTTCTTGTATCGAACTCATAAAAAAAATTTATTTGGTGCCTATAGAAAGTAGATTGTCTCTTTCAGATGTGTCATTTTACTTCTTTTTACTTCGCTAACAACAATTAGCAAAATCCGATTTAGCAAAGTTTTTGCATGGTCTCTGACAGTAGTGTGGACTCAGCAAGTGCGAAAAGTCGATTGTGCCGAAGTGAGTTTTGAATCTCGAAATTATTTGCCTTTGGCGAAGTCCAGTTGAAATGACGCCAACAGATGCAATATTTAAAAAAAAAGTTAGCCATGGTAAATTGGCATATGTTTACAAATACATTGAATTTAAATGACGTAATATAACGTGAATAATGCATGGAATCTGTACAAGGCAATATGTTTTATCTCCACAGCGTATTCTTTTTAATATACTGTATTGTTTTGGTTTTTTAGAGAACCAGGATGTGCCACTTTTACTTGGCAGACCTATACCTATAATATCATCTATACCGATAGCGACCAGGAATTATTTTTAATTTAATATAGATAGCTTGTCAATTTTTCCCATTGAATTGAGTAATCGGCGAGGAGAGTTAACATTTCCATGTAACCAGAGTGCCCTCTATATTTTACATAAATCTTTTCCCGTCATTCCGTGTATGTCTTATTTGTCATGTTAGTTTCAAGATCTGATTAAGATATCCGACCGTTATCTCTATATCAAGTGATGTATTCCTATATCTGTATATTGTCATGTAAAAAATGTCAGTCCCCTTTTATTTGTATAAAAAACGTTTATGAATATAGACTTACAAGATGTGTACGTCTCCCCTATATTTGTATATTGTTATAAAGCCCAAACCTGAGTGTTTAGAGCATTGCATTTCACTTCTTGTCAGCGCAGGTTCTAGCCCATCTGGAACCTAAGCTGATTTCGTCAATATTTGCAGATGGTACATTGCGACCGGGTTCTCTCTTCCAAAGACAATTTTGAGTGTGGCGTAAAATTCTATTATGGAGATAGATCAAAACTAGTATGATGCATATATTGTTTTATATCCATATTTGAAAGCAATTCAGAAAATCATGTGGATTTGAAATGGAAAAAAACAATCATCGTATTAATTCAAAAACTTCAAAGGGCGTATAAAAAGCTGCTTGATTTATATTATCGCATAAGAGATAATAAGTGCCGTGGGTGCTATATTGCCCAATATTGCACAATTGATAGGAGGAAAATTACCGAACTAGCGAAATACTTGAATGGTGCAGTTTTATCTATCGGAGATATCAGTTAATTAGACGATTCCAAAGATGACATTTCTTACATTAGGCATCTGCGCTCATTATTGATAAAAGTGCTTCTATCCCATTCTCATTATATTATGCTTTACGACAGCCAAATATCACATTCATGCGTGGCTTATCAAAAGATATTTGTAAATTTCCTTGAAAACTATTTCCTCTGGAATTCTGATAATGTTTCCAAGGCTTCTTACTAGCTCAGATATAAACATAAACATGTGCCTAACTATTTAGGTACGCCTGCTTTGTCCATTAAAGTTGTTTATCATTAACAAATGTACACCTTATTTATTGACAAATTATTTCAATCTTGTATGTGTTTTATTTCATTAACGTTAGCTTTTAGCTAATGTATAATAGTCTTGTGGGATTACATTATAAAGGTTTTGTTGTTTATTTTTCAAGCAAGCCACTAGAAAAATATTGAGAGTTAGGCATATTACGTAATGTATGTGGGCGATTTACAAAAATAACCATAAACCTTATGAATAGACCCATTTCACTAGTGATATCAAACACACCTGATGGTTCCTAAAATAAATGTTCATCTAACATATTGCGTAATTTATTTTTGTTTTGGTTCACATCACACGATATTAACCAGTAAAAATAATTAAACAAATTATGAAGCAGTGAGGAATTTTATATATAATATCTCAGATACCAAAGTATAAATGTCCTTTATATCCAGGATACTTCACTGAGGACCCAAGGCGGGTATGATTGGTCGACAGGGGATGTTTACTCCTCCATGGCACCTGATCCCTCTCTTGATTTCAAGAGATCCGTGTTTGTCCATTTTGTTACCAGATTTGTACCTATATTCTGGACATCCCAGAGATTTATACTTTGGTATCTGAGATTTTGATACGATGCATTCTTAATGATTACAGAAAATCTTAAAACTGAGAATAGGGATATATGTTACAAATTTCAGACACTAATTTTTAAGCGGTAAATTAATTCAAAATATCAAGGATGTTTGTTCGTTTATTGTTGTTTAATGTCGAACACCAGAATTTTTCACTCGTATGGAGACGTCACCAATTGCCTTTGAAGGGCTTCAAATTTTGGACTATGCTAGGCACTTACGGCCATTTAGCAGTGAGGGTTCTGTAACGTGCCAACATCTACTGTGACACGGGCCCTCGATTTTTACTGTCTCATCTGGAGGAAAGGAAATCAACCTGCCGCCGCCTGGACTCGAACTCACGAACGCACGATCAAGAGTCGAGCGCGCTACTGACTGAGCCAGGTCGGTTCAAAATATCAAGGATGATAACAGTCAAGAAATGACAGGTTCAGTATTTTATACCCACATTCCAATAAATTATGACCAACTGTCGATCATGCCAGCCATTGCCGATATAATCGTCGTGTCACTGACTTTCACTTCAGATAGACTTTGTACGATTATAATTACACACTGTTGATACGATCCAGTGGCCAGGTTCACTAAAGGTCGTACCTTTACGTGCAGATTTGCGTCTAAAATTAGATTTATTAAAGGCCGTATAAACTTACTACTGGGTTTATAACTGCTCAGAAACTACTTCTAATTTCACACATTCCATGCATTATTCACGTTATATTACGTCTGTGTCGGCAATAGCCTGTTTCCACAGTTATGATTTAATTTAGATTCAATGTATTTCTAAACATATGGCAACTTACCTTGGCTGTTTTTTTTTCTCCAAATATTGCATCTGTTGGCGTCATTTCAACCGGACTTCGCCGAAGGCAAATAATTTCGAGATTCAAAACTCACATCTGCACAATCGACGTTTTACACTTGTTGAGTCTGCATTACTGTCAGGGACCATGCAAAAACTTTGCTGAATCGGTTTTTGCTGATTGTTGTTAGCGAAATATAAAAAAGTATAAAAATTTCAGATACCAAAGTATAATATCAATAGGATGTCCAGGACATAGATACAAATCCGATTAAAATGGACAAACACGGACCTCTGGAAACCAAGAGGTGGGATCAGGTGCCATGGAGGTGTAAGCATCCCGTGTCGACCGGTCACACCCGCCGTGAGTCCACAGTCAAGTCCAATGAAACACGTGAGGAGTGGACCCTCGTCACAACTGGTACAGACGTCTCAACAACCGCCAACGAAAAGGCAACTCAACATTTCACTTAGTGAAACAGAGTAGTCGCAAACAAGACTATTATACCGACCAAAAATTTGCGGAACATTGACATTAAACGCGGTGTTCGATATCCCTGTGTCAATAATTTGTAATCTGAAAGAGAACGTAGTGTAAATTAACTAGTAAGCATATGTCTACGACCTTTTGTGTGACTGGAATTACGTACATATAAATTCAATCGGAACTCGAGTCACGTCTACGTTTGCGGGCAAAGTTACGACCTGAAGTGAAATTGTCCCAGTTTAATATTATAGCCGCTCCATCAGCCGCTTAATCAGATCATCAGCTACCACACCAATAAGATCCCATTTATATCTAGATGCGATCAGAATATGGGTCCATGCCATCAAATACCTATTCCTGACACAGAAAACCTCTAATAAGCAAACTTTTTACCCGAAAGCCTATAAATTCAGCCACTCACCTCAGCAGCAGGTAATTGTCGACCACGGAAATACATTTATTAAGCAAAGGTTAAGGTGGCGAAAGAGAAGAAAGCCTTCTTGGCATCGCGTCTGCATGATCGGGGTATCAGATGAATTAGGGTTGATCTTAGTATATTTTAATGTTAGAAATATTAGAAATTGGGCTTCATAATATCGGGGATAGAACAGCAAATAGCATTTTCATTCCCTTTAGAGTCGCTTTGCATTTCTGATTCTATCGATAAGAAATACGTAGCATTCGCCGAAATGCTGAACAACGTTAGCTGTTCCAATTCATCTCACATTAATTCCAATCAACCCACGCCCAATTTACGTTTTTTTCTCACCGGGGGCATGCTTTGTATTTTCAAAGATCGTTCCTGCACTCCCTGACCTAGCCATTCAATTCTCGCTTCCTGTACATCATAAAAGACCGATTCATGATTTTTACAGCCGTTTAATTAACGTTCTATTAACTTTTATTCTATTCATGATTTTCAAGTATTTTAGGTAAGAAATTGATCAGCTGTCAGAGGCATGTGGGTTACAATTTGAATAAAATTGTAAACATTGTCATTTAAATATGCCAGATATGCTTTATGGGGTTTCCCATTCGATTGTATATAAACAGAACGCTTGCGGTGTTCTAGTGTTTGCAAGTTGAAGGTCAGGGTTCATTTCCTCTGGAAACTAAGACTAAGTAAAACAGTGAACGTTCTTTCACCATGTGTACGACATAAAAAATGAAAGTAGTGTTGAGATGGTTAAAGTAAGAAACGAAGATATAGTTTAGCAAAGAATGAGCGTTTTCATTTTAAATCTTCAAGTGCTTTTAGATCATGTGAAGTTACATGGAAATTACAATTGATACCGCTCAGTTACTAATGTAAAGTCGTTACTAATTTAATTTTTGAAAGGAGGAAAAACCAGACCCTTTCGGCAATCGTGCTGTTCACCGAACTTGACCTCTTCAACAAACTTGACATTTTCACCGAACTTGACCCGTTCATCATACTAGAAAGCTTACAATCGAACATTTGCGACGGGTGTGGCATGTCAGCAGACGACACTGACTCCTTTTGGACACCTGGTCCTATCCCGTTTGGGATTCGCATGTTCTTCTGGTTGAAACCATTGCACATCTAATTCGTCGTGTTCTAATGGACTTGAGCCTCTATTATTACTTGGTACTTTTAAACGGAATAAGATATATTTTCAGCTAATCTAACACGAATGCCAGTTTGACAATATTGTTTTTCAATATAAAACTGTCGAAATGACACAATTGTCTGTCATTGGGTTGAATTTGGATCTATCGTAACACGGAAGCCAGTGACAGACATCTATCCTTTTTGGTAATCGTAATTGTTATTCATGTTGAAACCATTGCACATCTAATTCGTCGTGTTCTAATGGATTTGAGCTTCGATTATTAACGGGTACTTCTTCATTTTTACTTTTAAATGGAAGAAGATATAATTTCAGGTAATCTAACACGAGTGCCAGTTTGACAATAATGTTTTTACAATAAAACTACCACAACATAGATGTCTGTCATTGGGTTAAATTTTGGTAATCTTTGAACACTGACAAAATCTAAAAAAATAAGAAAGATTTGATAGAAAAAAATATCTTTTCGCAAGATGACGGAGGAAAGTAACAATGGTATTTGACAAGTGAAAAATCTACCAGTACTGAAATGGTTATAACTTTTAAGAGGATTTATTGCCAAATATTTTAAGTCCAAAACCCTAACCTTAATGTAATAGCTATACCTTTAAGAAAAATTATCGGCGAAGTATAATAACTATATATTAGTTCCTGAGAAATTGAAATTGAAATTACTAACAATGCATTAGTTGTGTTTTTTGTTCAAACACCCTCTTTTTAATACTTAGATTGATATATAATAACAAAAATGAGATAGACACAGACATAAAATTCTTAAATTCACATATATTTTGTTACAATTACTCATTACAATTTTTACAATTTTAATTAATTAACTCAACCTTACTGTTTGTATGTGAATAACACGCTGCACCAGAATTTATTTATATAAAATATATAGAGAACAACTAGGATTAATAGGATAAAAACTAGGTTTAGCTCGTCATCCGCATTAATTAGAGAAAAACTGGGTTTAACTGAAAAAATCTAGGTGTAACTGAGAAAAATTAAGTTTAACTCATTTATGTGATTTTTTGCGATAAACCTAGTTTTTTTTCTCACTATTCTACTAACAATACACATAGAAACTTAGTTTAACTCACATAAATATGGCGTGCTATATGTAGGCACGGAGTTCATAAATCAGACGACAGTGTTGTAATCATTCACTAAGTCATGTGCAAAGATTCAAAACATCACAATGAATATCTAACATCAGCGATATATAAAAACCGACATAATTGGTGACATCATAGAAAAGTAAATTTTATTTACCTCAATCAACACAAAAATGTTAAAATGCTAATTGAATTCCCAGCAGACGTTGTTTTGTTTGCACTGTTAGTCTAAAACGTTCTTGATGGCGTTACTTTCTAGAAGAGCATCTGTGGCTTTCCTTCGAGATTTACACATCTTTAATTAAGAATAGATAAAACATCTTACCACTGGTTGTGTATATAGAAAACATTAACTCCTGTAGACTTAATAACAATATGCGATTATAAAAAGAGAAAAAACAAAACTCACAGGAACACATTCCCATAACTAGTGTCAAAATAACAAGAGATTTAATTGGTTTGAGAGGTAATTATTGAAATCGAAAGGTCCAGCATTGAATGATGCTGATAGTAAATTCTAAAATTTAGTTGGTTGTCTCAGTTGGGTTATCCAGAAAAAATGTTTCTTAGCGAGATGTCAGAAAAGTCGAATATCCTTTATATGTTTAAATATCTTGCGTTACACATTTAGAAGATTGTACAAAATAGTTTTATGTATAGTACTCACACGTTTTATGTCATTAGTCAATAAATCGAACATGGTCTAAAGAGAGGGAATGTTAGAAAATCGTAGATACCAAAGTTTTAATCTTCAGAATATCCAGGGGATGAATATACAAATCTGATGATCATTGGACAAACATAAACCTCAAGAAATACAAAGGTGGGGGAAGGTGTCATGGAGAACAAAGCATCTTTTTACCGAAAAATAAAAAAGGTACATTATAAGATGTTCACAGTAAAACTACAAAAAGTCATAGAGGAGAAATTGGTG
Organism: Atrina japonica; assembly: GCA_030159075.1. Classification (NCBI taxonomy): domain Eukaryota; kingdom Metazoa; phylum Mollusca; class Bivalvia; order Pterioida; family Pinnidae; genus Atrina; species Atrina japonica. Next base: position 1,099,946 of record BROG01000184.1, read on the forward strand.
TAACTATGTTTCTTTAACACAAGACAGAATTCTTCAAATCTGAATATAAATCTGTATCACATCGTTTCGCTTACTCGGCTTAAAACTAAGGGTGCATCAAACAAGAGTACCAAAGATAAGATGTTTAAAGTTCGAAACACAAACAATTCAATAAAGCTAGCATTAGCTATGTAGGAAGACTTTGATGATTTTTGAAAAATGTTAAATGAGATGAGGATATGACATTCATTACATTTATTTAGAGATATGTTTTTATGATAGTACGTCATATCCCTAACCGGGTCCGGTTAGAGTTAGTATACTGAGTTTAATGTCAGTTTATCGCCCCCCAAATTTATTTTCATTGATAACCTTACTTTTCAAAGATTTACTGTCTGTTTTTAGATTATGTTTATATGGTGAAAGTCCGCGTCTATTTCTTGTGTTGGTTGTCCGTTATCTTTGGCTAATTTGGAGAAATTTGACGATCTCACTTTCCGTCTATAATTTTTGGAAAACAAATACTGAAACTTAACGTACACATAAAAATATTGACAATTTGAAAATATGTTTAGGTCAAGTTTAGAATAAAAGGTGAATACATAATTCGGGGAAACGAAGACAATTTTCATAGATGCCCAATGTGTTTGTAACGGTAAATCGGACAAAAAAAAACCAAAACATTTCGTACATATTTAGCTCGTGTTATTATAAATTAACTGCGTTTGTGAAAACTTCTGAAAACATCCACTTTTGCTATATGGACACATTTCTTACCTATTTAAACTTAACAAATTTCTAGACATTAAAGATACGATGAAATTCGCTTTACGTAATTGTTGTTGTATTGTTCTTTAACGTTTTACTCAAGAATCTTTCACTCATATATAGACGTCACCAAATGCCGATGAAGGGCCCCAAAATTTGGCCTATGCTTGACACTTTCGGCCATTGAGCAGTGAAGGTCCTTTAACGTGCCGACCCTTACTGTGATACGGGACATTGGTTTTTACTGTCTCATCCAAAGGACATCGTTTTTATTCAGAAAAGTTACTTAAATGGGTACAGATACTAACTTTTGGGGATTTATTCAATTCAAATGAGAATTTTCTGTGTTATTGTTTTCGTTTTACGGTTGGTAAGACTGAGATGACCAGTTTTATTAATTAAAGGTTTTTACATTATATTAACAAAAGTAATACACTACATTATCTATGACAGAGTTTAACGTAAACGAAAACATGTGCAACAATGAGCTGTCTGTCTGCCATTTTGTCGATTTGTTTTCCTCAATTTCACCCCGGGTGCGCATGGCCACAAAACATGCAATTCTGAAATACCATGTAAGGGTTTAAATTACAGATATTATTCATCATTAAAATCACGTAGAACATGTAATTATGAATTTAATTGTTTTAATAACAATCTAGTGACAGATATTAAGAGTAATTCTCTGTAAAGACCAAAATTGGTCAGAAATGGTATATCGCAAATTTTGAAGGCAGCTGGTCACAATGATAGCCTGGCATGAGAGTAACAAAACCTTACAATTTTTTCCCAGTAAAACTTCCTCGTTACCATAACAACGGTCATGTATCTATATTGAATATGGTAACCTAATGGAAATAGCCATATTACGTAAATTTCATGAAATGTGATATTTGTCAGTTTTGACAGCAGTTTTTTGTATTACTTATTGATCTTAACATGTTTATATAACAAGGTAGAAAATATCGGGGATCGTAATGCCTCCGTTTTTAAAAAAGACCAGTTGAAAGTTGGTTTTTTAGGTTAATATAGGGAAATTCTGTGCAAATTTAAATCAGGCCTCTGTAAAAACGCAGCATAGGAAATCGCTCATTTATCTCTAGTGAGTTTAGTAACATTAGTAGAAACGAACAGCAAAATATCTCAGTGGGGTATTTTTGTTACTAATTAATAATTCATTGGACAACATCAACATAATTTGTTATCCGTGCAAAAAGAGAACCCTTTAATAAAATTGGAAATGAACAGCTCATGTGAACTCGGTACTACATGTGGATACAAGAAATCGTACTTGCAATAAACATAGATTCATAATGCAACCAAATCACTCGCAAATACGACCAATTTTTAGGTTTTGGGTGTTTTTTACATCCACATCTATCGCTACCCGTTTTCTCAAACCGGAATTTGAATGTTTTTCCGTTTCCACTCTGTCAATATAGCCGAAATCGTGGTCTGTTATGCGCTCAAAAATAACCACGATACGTTTGCAATAAACTAGAGCGTCTATCTCACGTTGATTAAGGCGGTCATTAAAAGTAATATTCGGAGGCGGAGACGGATTCGAGAATCGGCGAAATCGAACAAATAATTGTCGATTTCTTCCCCAATACTTATTCAAAGAACACACTAATTGTAGTATATCTTTATTGTGGTATTTTACATCATTCACAATAGAAAATTATACAAAATTATTTTGGACTCGATTTACGTGACATTGTTCGTTGGCACACTAAATTTAGTAGTCGGATTCGACGGCGGAGTCGAGGTATTGGATCGATTTAAGTTAATTTGTTATAACTTAAACTTTAAGTAAAGTATATATATCACAATCATTTATGATAATATCCTTCTAAATATACCATTAAATGACACTAAAATCACTTATTTTTTCGTTAGCAATCATAATTTGTAATCGCTTAGTAATACTACAGAGTCGGATCGAAAAGATGCTAATGTCGGATTCCTGATAATATAGTGTTTTCGGATTTGATTAGCGGCGGATTCGAAATAAATAATCGTTGATTTCTCACTTAGTTCTAATTGTATTTAAGTAATCTTTTAAATGATAATTAATGACATCTTTCTGAATTATTTTCAGTAAAAATTACTCAAATTTTGGATCGTTTTAGATTTCCTAGATTATGGCTGTTGAAAGCACACTAAAATTAGTAGTCAGATTTCAGTGGCGGAGTTGAGATGTCGGGTCAATTTTAAAATAATCTGAAGCTTTTTGACCGATAAATTGAATATAATTATTGTATATGATCATAGGTGTCCCTAAATATTATTAAATGACAATCAAATAGCATATTTTGTGTAAAAGTCAAGATTTACGAGATGCTATAAATCGGTTCGAAAAGAGACAATGTCGAGTCCTGATTTGAACGGACGCGGAAATCTGGGGGTATGGTATATTTAGGTATATTATATTGCTAATACAGTATATAATGAAATTATATATATTATGTGATCTCGACAATTGTTATTTACTATGGTGAAAGTTAGATTTAAAAATATTATGAAGATTTGAAATGATAGCAGAAATTTAGTTGAACTATATACGTTTAAAATTCTTAAAATAGCCAAACTTTGAGTAACCGTTGCAAGAAACGAAAAAAATACCCGCTCTGATTTTATGATATATTGTTCTATAAGACTTATTCAAACTTTAGGTCAAAGTATCTTAAAATTTCTATGCCTAAAGTCTTGAAAAATCAAAAAATCATAAAATTCGTCTAATTGGATAATTGCAGAAACCCCCTATCTTTAAGTTGTTAGGCAAAATACCTTCTGTACTGATTATCACTTTAGATTTTATTTTTTTTGAATGTCTAATTGAAGGTGATTCAAATAAAATATTTACATTATTGATATATCTTGTATGTTAAATAAAAATAAAGTGTTGAAACTATGCAAAAATGCCTTTTTCTATATGGGTAAGAGGACAAATCTTGTGAAAAAAACTCTCTGTTGCCATGCAACATATATATATATTTTTCAATTTTAAAATCAATATTATGTTTTAGTATTCTATAATAAACATATATAGTAAATATGAGCGTATTCTGTGACATACCATTTCTCAGTACTTTGATAATTCTTTGGTCTTTACAGAGAATTACTCTTAAATATCTGTTCTAACTTGTTTAACATGCAAATATTTCATACACAGAGATACGTAACTTAATAGTGAGGAGTTACAAGAATATAATAAATAGTGAAGTCATCATTTGCAATATATATCGTCGGCATAATGACTTTGTTAACAGATTTCAATAACCTTCTGGCGATTGATACTTTATAACCACTAGGTCACTGCCACTGCTGGTGAACCGTTCGAATCTCCGGTGATATACACAAACCTAGAACATCGTATTTCGAAACCATCTGATAATCTTTTACCAAAGTAATAATTCGCACTGTTAATACAATTTAAATTCTAAATTCTTCAAAAGCTAAGATAGTCATATTTTTACAGTGGTTACTCTAAGACGGGTTTGGCTATATATTTAGATTTATCCTTTGGTCTTGTATGGTGCCACTTTCTCTTTAGTAAATATGCATCTTTCATAAACTGGACATCAACAGATGAAACCTAACTGACAGAAATTACCGTCATTTTTACTATGGTATAATGATAATAGTATTTGGTATATTTAGTTACATGTTATTGTTGAGCCGACCCGGCTGAGTCGGTAGCGCGCTTGACTCTTGATCGTGGGGCTGTCAGTTCGATTACCACCGACGGCAGGTTGGTTTCCTGTCCTTCGGATGAAACAGTAAAAATCGAGGTCCATGTCACAGTAGGTGTCGGCAGGTTAAAGAACCCTCACTAAGTGCCGAGATAGGTCAAAATTTAGTCCTTCGCCAGTATTTGGTGACGTTTCCATATGAGTAAAAGATTCTTGAGTGGGAAGTTAAACAACAATAAACAAACAAATAAAATACATGTTATTGTTAAAGGACATGTACCAATTGTGAACGTGAGTTATCTTCCCAGTTGCAAAATCGTAAGTTCCGAATGTGCCATTGTTTAATCGTATGTACCAGTTGTGGCATAGATTTATTTTTAGTTGTTATAAGACAAAAGTTCTGTTCAATATTTCCATTATTTTTTTTTCTTATAGTAATATGTACAGCTACGAATACTCACATCTCGTGTGTCTATCTATGTGTTTTGATAACTCTGCCATACTCTTATATAAGTCAAGAACGAGGGAAATGAAATATTTCATCAATCTTTTTACAGACATACATACTGTTTAACTGATCCTGGCTAAGAAGGCCAATATATTATCATTATCATCATCATTATCATCATCGTGATATCAGCGTATAAACAACAAGTCTGTTTCATTGATAGCAAAAGTAGCCTAAAGACGTACACTTTTATATTGAAATAACATATATGAGAATATGAATATGATAAAATGTGTGTTCAATTACATTACCAATCACGTAAAACATTGTAAAAAATCTTCTTTTCGAAGTTTGTTTTATTAGAATTTAAGTTTTCCGGTACCTTAAAAAATCCAGCTGTATTTCCGTATGCAATGACCTTTCAGATAAACTCCATCGCCATATCAAATGTACTTCGTAAGGGAATCTCGGTCCTTTTTGCGCTCGGACAATTTTAAAGCCGACCGATTTTTATGTGTTCTATATTTATTTTTAAAATACAGGACCTGATTTTGTTTGATGTAGAATATATGCTTTTCAACGCTATTTTAAATACCTGAAGAAAATCGAGCCGGCCTGGCTCAGTCGGTAGCACGCTCAACTCTGGATCGTGAGGTCGTGAGTTCGAGTCCCGCCGGCGGCAGGTTGGTTTTCTGTCTTTCGGATGAGACAGTAAAAACTGGAGGTCCCGTGTCACAGTAGGTGTCGGCACGTTAAAAAACCCTCACTGCTCAATGGCCTAAGTGCCGAGCATAGGCCAAAATTTGTAGCCCTTCACCGGCATTTGGTGACGTCTCCATATGAGTAAAATATTCTTGGGTGGAACGTTAAACAACAATAAACAAACAAACAAACAAACAACCTGAAGAAAATCGGATGAATATATGAATAAATATATCAGGTCACTAGAAGAAAATTTCCGATGTTTAATGTTACTCTGATTGTCAACGTTGACAAAATCAAAACAATATAACTGAAAATCATGCGTATCTCATGTTTTACAATCGTGCCGCCATGTCCAGTGGGGTTGGGCAGTTCATGTTCATATGTGTCAAGAATGATAATGTCGATAATGCGATGGGACGAGTTAAAACTGGTGGAGATCACCCGATATACCCGACACGTGGACAATTTCAGAGACGAATGTTTTGAAAGGACGATAAAGATAAAACTTTGCCTGATTTAGGTATGAAGTGACGATGTCCGAAAATAAACACAAAGGGTAATAAGAAATTAAAATATACAACAATGTTTATTATCTGCATATTTATAAGTGACTCGGTGATCTTCATAAAAAAATACCGAAAGTTAATTTACAATGCTCAAAGTATGGCGGACAAAAATAAATGATATTAAGGGTTACGTTTGGCAAGGTTGTTGCAATTTTACCCATGTATTTGTTATTCCAACCACCAGATGGTCTCTTTGGAATATAAATGAGATAGAATATCTCTAAAAATGGGCACGACAGCTCATATCGCTTTAACAACTTAGCAATACTACAAACCTGATGAGTTCGGCTTTCCTGTCTAAAACCTACCACATTTAAGTAGTAATGTCCCCCCATTCAACAACATATTGTGTTGAAATATCGCAGACGATCGGATTTGCAAGGGCGTGTTCAACCTATGAATATCTCATATACTGAGGCAAACTATTTACTAACTGACTATTGTCAAAAAAGATATCAGGAACTGCAATTTTACAGTTGCTATAATGATTTTGTTTTCATTCACAGTGTTCCACTGGGTGAAATGTTTAATTGCCTGTTCAATAGTTGCGGGTGTGACCGGTAGACGGGGGATGTTCACTCCTCCATGGCACCTGACCCCACCTCTTGGTATCCAGAGGTCTGTATTGATTTTTTTTACAAGATTTGTATCTATATCCTTTATTTTCTAAATATTTGTACTTTGGTATCTGAGATGTTTTATATTGTTATAGGACCGTCTTTTTCGATTGTGAGCATTATTTATTTACTTTATTTTCATTTAAATGTGGACTAGTATTAGTATGATCGGTCGACAAGGGATGTATACTCATCCATTGTACCTGATGCCAACCCTGGATTAATGCCTTGAAACCTTCACAACTATGGGTCATATGGAACTCCGCCTTTTGAAATGTTCACCAGAATAGAACTCCAGTATGTGTGATTTTGATAAAGTGATATCTCGTTGTGAAAGCATCGATGTTTAAATTCTAAAGCTGAAGTAGTCATGTTACTCTTCAACTCTTAGCTCGGTCCGTTTCCACGCAAAAACCTTCGGCTTTTATATTTCTATACAGTCAATAATATATATATATATATATATATATATATATATATATATATATATATATATATATATATATATATATATATGTGTGTGTGTGTGTGTGTGTGTGTGTGTGTGTGTGTGTGTGTGATGTGTGCAAACAGGTCAGATTCATCAGGCTTTCACGTTATATATTATCAAACCCCCCAAAATTATTACTGATGTTGAATATGTTACTGTAAATGACAGTCGCCAACATAACACTCGATATATGAGACAATAACTAGATAATACAAACTACAGGGACTATATCGAAGAAAGTGTTCTTAGTGATGTTTTCATCAAATCTCGCTCATTTCATGCCTAACAAAAGTGTTCTGTGTTTTCACTTTTCTCTCTTTTTCTGATTTCGATGCAGAAACAGCTATTACGTAACTTTAAATCTAATTCTGCTCGTTAAATCTTGACATTTAATTGGAAATGTAGGAAGGAACGCTTGGAATTGATATAATATAATTTAACTGCCTATTGTTACTATCAAGCGTAAGTCGCGTTATGGGGAAATCTGCATACGAACTCAGTTGTTTTAATCTCCTTAAGATTTGTAAGGTTCAGATACTGATGAGAAATAGTGCCAGGGCCTTGATATCTACAAACATCGAATGAATCGAAACCGAAATGATTCTCATTATGTGATGATTGTAGAGCTATGTGGCACGCGGAATCACGCGAGTTTTTTTTTTTTATCCAAACCTTGTTAAACCTCGTTTTTCTCATCGACTTTACCTGGCAAGTCTAAACTGGGTTTATCAATGCCAAAATCGCAGTAATATGTAATGATGTGTGCATATTTCCTCAGTTTAACCCATGATGGTTATTTATATGTGGAAGATATAGGTATAATGTCTGAATCTATACAAAAAATGGCGGCCTACTAATAGTGTCGAACAGAACCAGATACTCTAATGTCTACAAATATGACAAATACTTCGACTGTTAGAAACTGTAAATATATTGTTACCTTATCTATTGAATGGCAAAACAACATTCACTTTGTATTTATCAAATTTATCATATTATATCACACTAATAAATACGAGTATCAATGACGCTGATGTATTGATATCAGAATAACTATATAATAAGGTCAAAGGACGCAGCACTCAGCTTACATTAAAGTCAGACATATTGAATCAGGCCGTTGTCGTATAATAATTGGTCCGGCCTCAAAAAGTGTCCGGCCAGAACGATAATGTTAACATTTTTGGTCCGACTTTCGTCCGTTCGTTTCGGTCCGGGTAGCAGAGTATCATCATAATGTAAATAAAAAACTGGATTAAAAAAAAACAAAAAAAAACGACAACTTTGACAAATCTTAATTATCATCTCCCATTGATTTTAAACGTGAAAGCTATATTTTAGCGGAGTTTATTCAGTCGAGAGGGACGGTGATACTATAAACATATATGGAGCTATACGATCATGTTATATGTTTGACATTGTTCAATGCGTCACTTCGTTTTTGGTGTGATGATAGCGTGGGTAAAATCTCTATATTTTACCTTATACATAACCGCAATTAAGTGTATAATTATTATACAAGCATGTTATTCAATTTCTACAGTCTAAGTCTTTTGGAGAATGGTAGGACTACACGTAGTTGGGGTATGCAGATCTATGACCTTTCAATCATCTGTTGACAGACTGATTTTTAATGTTATGCTTTATTACCTAAACTCGTCCAGGTCAATAAAGGGTTCAAAAGACTCCACTCCGACACATTTTACTATTCATATAAAAAACAAAGCATTTGATACTATAATAGGCGTCCAACAACCTGTTAACATTATTAGGTCAGGTTGGACGCGTTTTGAGGGTCAATTATTATACATCGTCTTTTTGGCGATTGAAATTGCTTGATAATTGCTTAGTTATGACACGCCAAAATCACATTAATGAGTTAAACCTAGTTTTTCTCCAGTTAAACCTAGTTTTTCTCAGTTACCCTCATTAACTGAAGAAAACTATGTTTAACTTCGCTAAAATCACAAAAATGAGTTTAACCTAGTTTTCTCCAGAAACAAAAATAGTTTAACTGGGAAAGACTAGATTTACCTATGCCACAATTAAATTAATGAGTTAATCTTAGTTTTTGTCAATTGTATCTTGTTTTCTCTACTAAATGTGGGTTACGGGAAAATTTAGGAATAGCTGGAGAAAAATTAGGTTTAACTCGTAACCCACTTTAACTGGAGAAAAACATGTTTAACTGAGAAAAACTAGGTTTATTTCGATAAAAACTAAGTTTAACTCGAGAAAGACTAGGATTAACCCACCCATCATTATTGTAATTTCGGCTTGCTTTACCAGTTAAATTTAGATTTTCTCCAGTTAAACGTAGCTTTTCTCAGTAACTCACATTAACTGAAGAAAAACTAGTTTAACTGCGAAAAATTCAGTTTAACTTCGCCAGAATCACAAAAAATGAGTTAAACCTAATTTATCTCGAAAAAACTAGGTTTAACTGCGAAAAACTAGATCTAACTGTGCCACAATCACATGAATGAGAATTTTGCGAGTTAAACCTAGTTTTTCTCAGTTAAATCTAGTTTTTCACCAGTTAATTTTGGTTACCAGAATAATTAGGATTAAGTGAAGAAAAATTAATTTTAACTCGTAACCCACATTAACTAAGAAAACTATGTTTAACTGAAGGAAACCTAAATTTAACTTAGAAAAACTAGGTTTAACTCATTAATGTGTTGTATCTTTAATTTCCAGTTCCCTGTGATATATCTTATTGACATATGTATGAATATTGTCATTATTAATTGACAAAACGTCGTCGGTATATCTGAATATCAAATTAAAAGACGTGGATACCTTTTTCTTCTTTTGATTCAGCAGCTTCTGAATGGAGTCCGCCTCGTATGAATAAAGGGACAGGTCAGCCAATAAAGGGACACAATTGGTTCCAATAGGTATCCCGACAGTTTGTTGAAAGACCACGCCTCCGAACATTACAAATATATTGTCTTCTAGAAATTCCAGCATCTTTTTTATATCATCTTCATGGTAGAATCAGAGTGGTGTTAGACAAAATTAGTATCATGATAACCAATCACTAGTATTGGAATTTTTGGGTACGCCATTTAGTGGAAAAACAGTTGTCTATGATGCTATAAAGTCTCTCTTTTAAATTTTCGTGTGAAATTGTTGTGTAAAGAGTAAAAATGTCGTATGTTTTGATACTGTGAATTTAAAAAAAACATTGTGTGTCTTCAAATTTTCTAAATGTTGTTCAGATTTCTTAAGTATCCACATCTGATTTACACCGCTTCTGGATAAAGCAACTGCACAGTTTTGATGAAATGCCCATCGTCTGGCATAATTCTCGACAGAATTCATAACTAAACTGAAATTCTATCGCCAATTAAAGGGACGGGCTTTGCGGTATTTTGGGTCTCTAAAATATTGCTAATGTTTAAAGCGTCTATACCTTTTTTTCAAATTTGGTTTCAGGAAAAGACGTTTCTGTTCAGAACAGTTATCGTTTGTAACGTGTGTAGGTTTGAACAGTCTGTGATAAGCAATGTCAATTATCATGGGGTGCGTATTATGGGGTTGAAGAATCCGTGTAGGGTCTCATTCTTGCTTCCTGAAAAAAAGTTCATTAAGAAGTGTAGAAAGAATTGAATAAAGTTTGCTGCGAATGTAATGGAGACTCAATTTTTTGTAAACGAAAGGCAAATGAGATACAAAAGTGACATCTTGTATGTTGGGCCTGTAACAACTAAGGTTAAAGTAGACAAAGAAAGATAACTCGTAATTCTATAAAGGATTTGGTGTAACAACACTTTTACAGTTCAGCAATTACAATTTCTGCAATATAACTCGCTTTTTAACTTTTAATGCGTTAAGTACCTAACACGACTAGAAATTTTAAAATGGTCTTACTGTTATACAACGGTTTATCTTTTGGTCCGTGTTCACCTAGGCAAAATGATTTAAGCATTGAAAGCATTGAAACAACAACCGTTTTATTGCTCAACGGACAATGTTATGGAGATAATCAGGATTTTCTTTAACGGTGTGAATTTGTGGCATACTGAAGTTAATTTGCACAGTCAATATTAGAATTAGTCGTCATATTACGACAAATCGTAATACTCATGCATTTGGGTGGTAGGAAAAAGTGTGGGGTAGCTTCAAAACGAAAATAAGGTATTATTACAAACCAGAATAGCAAAGAAAAGGTTTGCAAAAAATGGTAACAACGCCCAGTTACAATGGTTTTTGTTAAGAAGACTATATCAGTTTTTTCTCAGATTTTTAAATAAATGTAGAATTCTGAAATAGAAAGTGATATTATACATGCCAAATACTAAACTATACTGCCAAATCCCTCTAAAAATAACCACTTTAATAAGAAGACTATCTTGACTTTTGAGTTTAAAATTTCAACAGTGCTATCCTTACATAATATTACTGTAGTATACACTTATGCGTTACATATCAAGTTCAAACTTGGTTCCGGTCGGATGAATTTGTGTAGAGTTATAGCCCCTTTGTTAGGTAATTAAAAACAGTGCAGGTCACCATAGCTGAAATCGTAGATTCTTCCTTGTGATTTGTTTAAACTAACCAAATAGAGTTGTAATTTTCTGTTATTTAATCTTTTGAAAGAAATTTTACGATGCGGATTGGAGATGCTGACTGATTTTATGTTGAAAACTGATCATGTAACATGGTATTAAAGGTCTCATATTTCATTTCAAATGTATCATGCGCTCTGAATGTGCAGCTCTATATCATAGTTATTTATCTTTTCCTTATCGATACAATCAGGTACGACATCGCCATTGTGCGAAATTGCGATTATTTTTGCTATGGCGCTGTACATCCTTCATTGTAAGTGGGATAACTGTCAAGGTGTATATAATAATCTGCAACTAAACGTGTATAAACGTGTATAAATAACTGCAAATATTTTCAGCATATGGCAACAATCACATGCCATCATTTTAAAGCGTTTTTATATCAAGTAGCGCTGCCATGTCAGAAAATTTTCAAAATTTCGAGTTATTATCGCGAATTTATTAGAAATTATTCATTAGGGAAATGTAAGTTTGCTACTTTACATAATCAATGACATTTACAGATATTTGTTATTACATATCGGAATAAATGTTCAGATAGTGATGCATCGATTCTTACGTGGTAGTACATTTCTACGCTTTACCATTTCAAGTTTTGATATTTTTAAATATCGCTGAATAATTTTTGGTAAGGAATTGTTGGAGTGGGGCGATAAGTTCCGAATCTTGTTTAAGGTAAATTGAAGTTTATCCATTGACTACAAAGGTAGAAAATCTTTTTAAGATTGGAGCTCAACAGATGGAGTCTAAGAAGTACCAATTAATAATCGAAGTAATTCTTAGGCAAATTTCTTTCTTAAGTGATAAAATACTTAAGTACGGCATGTAGCCGACTTAAGTAATTTTTAACAGCGAAAATGGCTGTCCCTATCTTCGTCTCGGAATAAATAAACGCAAATGCCATTGTCATTGTCGCCCTAGGTTGTTTCGAAACATGTTAAATCCTTTGGCTTTCGAAAACATTATTATATTGGAGCGAAATAGGTTTAGGAGACCAACACCTATTTCTCTGTCGGTTTGTTTTGATAATACGACATTTGTTTACATTAAAAAACGGGCAGTCTAAATTTAGTCCAGTACATGTGCCCTAGTGTATGTTCCGAGTCATTTATCTTATTTAATGTACTTCTACTGATTTACTTGTATCTTGAATATTATTAACACCCAATTTGCAAAACCACTTTTAAAAAGATATGTATGGTTTGAACGACGTAGTATTGATATCCGACTTGATAAAAGATGTTCAAATACGCATGCCTGATTGCATGTTTTTTTTAAAGAATTATGGTCTATTTACTTTAAATCAGACAAGCTACTGTAATACTGTACACTGACGAATACAAATTCAAATTACATCATAGAAGATGAACTACTTCCCCATTCATACAAATTTTTCTAACTACAAGAAAATCTGCAATACAATCTGGCAAAACATACATGTAACATAGAATGCACATACTCGTGACTAAATATCAATGGGGTAAACATTTTAGTAAAATAACAAAGCAGAAAATATTTGCTACAAAATTTAGATTATTTTACATTACTTGTTCAGAGATGCATGAATATATATTTCATATTTATTTTGCATATCATGATAAATGCTAACTTTACAAAATAATGAATATCAAATCCAAATAACGTACCTTACTATTACAAAAAATAGTTTCTAAGCCAAAAAATAAACTAAAGTGCTGCAAATAAAACAGGTGTCTTACATACACAATTCTTTACTTTGAGGAATCACATTTTATTCGACAAAACAATCCAACGTTCAGAACACTAAATTGCATTTTATGTATCGTATATACGTTTTATTATCAATTATGCGCCGTGCTTTTGATGTTTTTACAACAGCAGGGGACGCTGACTCCTTCCGGACACCTGGTTCTATCCCGTTAGGGATTCGCCATTGTTTTTTTTATGTTGTGATCATTTGCACATCCAATACTTCGTGTTTTGGTGGACTTAACACAGCTATTATCACTTTCAGAATATTCATACCATAAATTAACTCTGTTAACATCTTAGCAAAGTCAGTTCCGCACAGAAATTGACAAAGCTTCCCAGGTTGTTGGAAAGTTGGTGCATGTTATGTGCATAACTGGGATTGGAATCAGTGTAGTATATATCGTATGTCAAGAACATTATTTTCACTTGATTTTTTCAAAGATATTTTTTTCAATTGGTAAAACAACTGGACAGGCTTTCTGAAATTTTAAAGAAATGCATTAATTATGTCCTTTAATAATGCGCTAGAATAGTTAGAGCGTCGCATTTTAAATCAATATGTCTGTCACATCTTGAAAGTCTTGATGGGACCTGAACTGAAAAGTGTGTGAAAGTTTGATAGTTTAGGCCGATAGTTTTGTCCTGGGTACAATTTAACCGGTTCTGTCCTTCACCATTAAAAAATAACTTAAAAATTGTTGAGTGTTGCGTTATTTTGCTTGATAAATATGTTACACAAGGGCGGTTACGTTTACAGACTGGTTGTCTTCTCTTGCACAGACATTACCTCTTGTCTCAATAAATTTATGCTATCTGAAGATTTAGTGTGGGTCCATAATTTTAGCCTACTCAAGGCTTGAATTATGACAGTAAGAGGTGATTCAGAAATTTAGAATTACCCTGAAATAATCAGATAAATGATAAGACAAATGATAAAGTATTAACAGTCTTAAAATGAAAAAGATAAAATGACGCCGCCAGATATGCCTTATGACTATAAAGAGTATGTGTGTGTGTGTGTGTGTGTGTGGTGAATCCTATCCTTGGTGTGAAGTAAAGAAAACTCAGTAAATGTACACGAAGCTTTCATATGATTCACAGTACAATGTATGTTCACTTATTTAAACTTTGGATATTCTATGCTGCTTCGAGGTTTATCAATGGATGTAAGTGTTTGGTCCCTGTTTTCATTGTCATTTAGGTGAAGAGCTGCAAGAAGTAGTCTACAAAACATCACCGGTCATCTGTCAGTTTTGTATACAGTATTTACAGCATGCAACACCATTTTGTGCAACCATTATAATGTTAAACAGTTCAATGTTTAATAACTAAACGAACTTTAGATGTCAATCATGTCAAGCTTTTGCCAAGCAACAGGTCTACTCTTTGGAAATATACTAGCGGAAAAAAGAAACTGTGTATAATTAAAAGTTAAATAAAAATATAAAAAGTATTCTTTGATCGCTCTTTTTTCTTAAAGGCATAGTGTTATATACTTAACGCGTATTTGAGTACCCAATTTGTTAAATATCGAGTTCGATTCGCCTTTATGACCACAGCATGCTTTGTTTTAGTTTCGAGTCTAAGCGACAGTAATCGATTAGAATTTCTTGCATTCATTGACAGTATTTAATGTATTAAAACGGATAAAAAACATTGGTTTTTGGAATGAAATTTTGATTGAGAGATGCTTTGCATGGTTGAAAATGCTCGTTTGTGTGCTATTGAAATGCTGTAAGCTGGGATGTGTCAAAGCAGTGTGGAACGGCAGTTTGGAGCTCATATTAACACTGTAAATGCTGTATGGAGACGGACGTCACATTTGCGTTATCGATTCCAATCGGCTTCTTTAACCACTAGAAGCTTCCCTGCCATTCGTCCTCGACGTCCTGTTATCCGTCCTCTTCTGCACTGGCATCTCTTCATCTTGACAGCAGTGACGTTCAAGTTCGTGCCGGAGAACGTTAAATTGAGGCCTGCGTTATTCAGCGCCACCAATTCGGCGCAAGGGTCGTTATGGTCTGAGGTGAAATTACAGTAAATTGAAGGACCCCTTTGGTGATAGTGGAGGGAAATTTAACCGGCGTACGCTACCGCCATGTGATTGTACATCAGCACGTCATTCAATTCATTCACAACAACCAGGGTAACGTCATTTTGCATCAAGACAACGCACGAACGCACACCGCACGCGTTGTTAGTGACTATCTTCAGCAGCAAAACGTGAATGTGCTACCCTGGCCTGCGATATCAGTCACCGGGTTGGGCGGTCATACACGCTATTAAACCTGTGAAACTTGTTTTGTGCCCCCTTACTTTCAGTGGTTGTTCGCATCTAACATAATGGACATAATCCGTTTGACTTGAAAGACAATGCATTATATTAAATAACGATATACATAATGCAACATAATATTTTCTTTTTTCCGATAGTATATTTGGAATATGAAAAAGGGATATGCTAGTAACAATATTGAAGAAATGGAACAGGGTCTGTTGCCATTTAACCGAAGCTAATTCATTTTTTTTTGCCTCGAATGTCTTTTATCACAACATACATCCACATTTACAAACAATACATATACTGTTGATATGGTTTCCGTAACCTTTCGTCCCAGAGTAAAAAAAAAAACTTTTGAGTCGATTTTGCCTAAAAATTTATAAATATTTAAAGTATGCTTTTTTCCTTGCGCACACTATATTAACTTTTGTTTGTTTACTGATTAAAATGGAACAGGGAAGCACCGTATTAAAATTTTGATGTCACAATCATACCGATAGAGATTCATGGGTCCCTTCAGGTGTATAATCAGTCTTTTATTTAAAATCGGTCATGACACAACGCATTTTAGTCTGGTTTTCAACAAACTTATTAAAATAACGATTATAATCGTATAGAATACATATCAAGAGCTCTAATTGCGCTTTAACCAAGCTTGCTGAGATAATATGTTATCTCGTTGTCTGTTGTAAAGATCTGTTTAAAACATATGTAAACATGTGACAGTCAAGTTTATTTTAAAATAGGTCTCCGACAAAAATTGTAGCAAATAACTGATAAAAAGTCAGACATGATATCAAAGTGGATAAATAATTATACTTTGATTACCTCTGATCAGTCAAGTATCTATGGTACATGTGCATTTGTATATTGACATACAATCCTATAGCGCAGTTGATACCATGCTTCTACACAACTACCGACTGCTTTGGGCCTACATGTGAGTATTATATATATAGGTCCAAAGCAGTCGGTAGTCGTGCAGCAGCATGGTTTCAACTGCATCATAGGACTGTGTTAAAACCAATGCGATAGGAAGAAATCACCCTCGCACAACACAGCTACATGAACCTTAAACGCATCCAATGTCTCAAAACAGTGTTTTACGAAACCGTATTTATTTACAAACAAGTGCAAACGTACCACTAAGAAACTCGTTATTGATATCTGGAATCATTTTTTACTCTGCCGGTTGCATTTGAGCAAAAAGTCAAAAAAAAAAAATCGCACATATTGTCCTACATTAGGTATCAGTAACATACTAAACGCGCGTGGATTCTGCTGTTTATGACCGAACTCATTTACTCCAACGTGTATGCATATACCGATTCTTATATCTCAAAGGGGAATTTGAAGTTTAACAATAATTTTGACAGTTTTATACATCTATTTCATTCCATCATATCAATAATAAGATACTTAAACATAACATTTTATATTCATTTGTTTTATGTTTATGCACACCAATAAAGTATGCAACCTACTTGGCGTGCTTAAAATGGTATAATCTTTCTTTTTTCATTTTGAGGTCACATGCATGGCAGCTTCAGTAGAATTTGAACCACGAACTATTATATAATCAGACGTTGTCCTTCGTCGCCATATCAAGGTGACTAAACTAAATAAAGCAATAATTTATTCTACATGCAACAACTGCTATGTGAATTGAATTGAACAGAAACGTGTGTGTGTGTGTGTGTGTGTGTGTACGTGTGTACGTGTGCGTGTGTACGTGTGTACGTGTACGTGTGCGTGTTGTGTGTTGTGTGTGGGTGTGTACGTGTGTGTGTGGACTAATTAGCATTCTGAAAGAAATTAATGAATACCTAAGTATGTTCATATATACAATTCGTATATGATACCTTTGAAATTTGATAAATCATTGTTTCTGTTTTGCCTGTGTTATAATGCAATGGAATGTCGATGAAAACGACAATTTATGTACTAAATTAATTTGATTGCAAACATTTAGAATGGAAAATTAAAAAACTCGTAACATAAATGTGATATGGAAGGAAACTTGTGACTGACCTTGTGATATATTATATACGATAAATGTATATCTCATATGTATTTTCCGTATATATCATTGAAAAATGGGGTGCGTTGGCACGCCAAAATCACATTAATGAGTTACCTATTTTTCTCAATTAATCACCAGTTAAACCTAGTTTTTTTCTCAGTAACCGACATTAAGTGGAGAAAAACCAGATTTAAAAACTAGGTTTATCCCTAGAAAATCTAGGATTAAGTCTATATTGGAATTTCGGCGTGCTCAATAAGTTAAACCTTGATTCTCTCAGTTAAACCTAGGTTTTCTTCAGTTATATTTGAGAAAAAAATAGGTTTAACTCATTAATGTGATTTTGCGTGTCATAGGTCCATTAGTAATTGCTATCAATTTTACTGTAAAATAATTACAATATATTTATGAAAATAGAATGAACAATATCATATCGCCTTGTAAGCGTACCTTTACCTTGGGATGATTCAGTGAATAACACGGTCGATATGCAAATAATAGTTCCTGGATTTTTTAATTTCATTTTAAAAAAACGTTATGTTTCACAGTTAGTCTTTATATTCCTTCAAAAAATGTTATTTTTAACAGTATGGTACAAGTAACTTACCCATAGAAAAGTGTTGGATATGTTGTGATACACCATGGCCGGTTGCATAACTTCCTTCAAGCGTTGCGCCCTTGTGTAATTATGCACCTGTCCATGGTGTATCACAATATAACCAACACTTTTCTATGGGATAACTAATAATTAATGTTTTATTGCATATATGTTTGTTTCTTTCTAAAACTGTTTTACATAATAATTAATGACTTTCGGAATACATGAATCCATGCCATAAACTAACACTGTGATGGTCACAAATCATTAGATTTTAATGAAGTCATTTTTGCACAAGCATTGACATAGCTGCCGAGGTTGGAACCTACTATGTATACAACAGAGCGTGCAGGATTACTGCCAATTTTTCTGAGTCTCAAAAATAGAATACCCCCAATATGGGCAAACGGAATATTTTTCTCTTTATCTTTTCAAAGAAAAGTTTTTACAATAGCCATAACAGTGCCAGTGCAAGTGATGATTCCGGAATTTGTTATACGTGCATCAACGCGATTTTTATGGACAGTCTGAAAATTAATCAAATAGCCAGGTTTCGGATTCGTTATTTATCCGTTATTATTTTAGATTTTTTTCTTCTTATCACGTGACGATCGATTTACTGTAGGCACAGATACTTCCGGATTGGTAATATAGAATAAACCAGACCAGATGCTTCATATATAAATAAATCAAAATTTCAATATTTCACATCTTCTGCAATTTTCAGACATAAACATCAACTGGTTATTGATAAAACATAAACATTGATTAATAGCAATCATGTAACTTTCAGATATAACTTGTTTTTGTGTATTCATGCCATCAAAATCGTAATGCGAGTCAAAACTTCTAAATCAAATTCTGTTACAAGTTTACACACGCCACAACGGATTACATTTATGTTTTTACGAACCAGTGCTAGTAAATGATCTTGAGAGACATATCTTAATAATAACGTGTTTGTTGTGAACCTTATCCATGGCATGAAGTAAAAAAAGATCAATGTTTAAAAATGGTATAATATTTCTTTTTTCTTCATTTTGAGGTCACATGCATGGCAGCTTCAGTAGAATTTGAAACACGAACTATTTATATAATCAGACGTTGTCCTTCATCCCCATATCAAGGTGACCTAAACAAAATAAAGCAGTAATGTATTCTACATGCAACAACTGCAATGTGAATTGAATTGAACAAAAACGTGTGTGTGTGTGTGTGTGTGTGTGTGTGTGTGTGTGTGTGTGTGTCTGTGTACGTGTGCGTGTGCGAGCGTGTGTGTGTGGACTAATTAGCATTCTGAAAGAAATTAAGGAATACCTGAGTATGTTCATATATACAATTCGTATGTGATACCTTTGAAATTTGATAAATCATTGTTTCTGTCTTTGCCTCTGTTATTATGCAATGGTATGTCGCTGAAAACGCCAATTTATATAATGAATTAATTTGATTGCAAACATTTAAAATGGAAAATTCAAAAATCCATAAATGTGATATGAAAGGAAACTTGTGACAGATCATATATATATATAGATATATATATATATATATATATATATATATATATATATATATATATATATATATATATATATATATATATATCGCATGGGTTAAACAATATATATTCGGTATCTATCATGGAAAAATGGCGTGGCTATGGCACGCCAAAATCACATTAATGAGTTACACCTATTTTTCTCAATTAATCTCAGTTTTTCACCAGTTAAACTTAGTTTTTTCTCAGTAACCAACATTAAGTGGAGAAAAACCAGATTTAACAGAGAAAAACTAGTTTTAACTGCGCCAAAACCACAGAAATGAGTTAAACCTAGTTTTTCTTCAGCTGAAAAACCTAGTTTAACTGAGAAAAACTAAATTTAACTGCGCCACATCCACATTACTTTGACTTTGGCGCAGTTGATCCTATTTTTTCTCAGTTAAATCTAGTTTTTGTCCAGAAATTATTGGTAACAAGAAAAACTGGGATTATTCAGAGAAAAAATTTGGTTGAACTCGTAACCCACTTTAACTGGAGAAAAACTAGGCTTAACTGAGAAAAACTAGGAATAAGTCTTTATTGGAATTTCCACGTGCTATATAAGTTAAACTTAGATTTTCTCCGTTAAACCTTTTTTTTCAGTTAAACCTAGATAACTGCAGAAAACCTAGGTTTAACTATGCGAAAATCACAAAACCTAATTTTTATTGAGAAAAATATAGTTTAATTGAGTAGAACTAGGTTTTGACTGCGCCACAATCACATTAATGAGTATTTCGTGCACTTAAATCTATTTTTTTTCAGTTAAACTAAGTATTTCAGCTGAGTTACGAGAAAAATTAGGATTAACTACAGACAAATTAGGTTTAACTCGTAACCACTTTTTGCTGGAGAAAAACTAGGTTTAACTGAGAAAAAACTAGGTTTAACTGGAGAAAAACTAAGTTTATTTGAGAAAAACTGGGTTTGACTCTATAATGTGATTTTGGCGTGCCATAGGTTCCTTAGTAATCACTATCAAGTCAATGTAAAATATATACAATATCCTACTGAAAATAGAATGAACAATATCATATCGCCTTGTAAGCGTACCTTTACCTTGGAATGATTCAGTGAAGACCACGGTCGATATGCAAATAATTGTTCCTGGAGTTTTTAAATTCATTTAAAACAAAAACGTGTTTCACAGTTAGTATTTATATTCCTACAAAAAATGTTATTTTCAACAGTATGGTACAAGTAATTTACCCCATAGAAAAGTGTTGGTTATGTTGTGATACACCATAGCCGGTTGCATAACTTTACTCGGGGACTGCGCCCCTCGTGAAATTATGCACCCGTCCATGATGTATCATAACATAACAACACTTTTCAATCGGGTAACTAATACTTAATGTTTCATTGCATATATGTTTGTTTCTTTATGAAACTGTTTTACATAATAATTAATGACTTTCTTAATACATGTATCCATACCATAAACTGATGGCCAAAAATCAATAGATTTTAATGAAGTCATATTTGCACAAAATTGACATAGCTGCCGAGGTTGGAACATACTATGTATACAACAGAGCGTGCAGGATTCCAGCCAATTTTTCTGAGTCTCAACAATAGCATAACCCCAATATGGGCAATATGGAACATTTTCCTCTTTATTTTTTCAAAGAAAAGTTTTAACAATAGCCATACCGATGCCAGCAAGTGATTATTCCGGAATTTTACGTACGTATGCCGAATCAGTGTATTACATTATTTTAAGAGATAAACCTTAATAATAACGTGTTTGTTTTTAACCTTATCCATGGCATGAAAAAAACGAAAATCACTGTATTCATATTTGATTTGTATCTGCCTCAGTACAATGTATGTCCAGCTTATCTAAACTCGGGATATGCAAGCTTCTACGAGGTTTCCCAGTAGATATAACAGCAAGCACCCTCTTCCATTTTCCTTTGATGAAATTCTGCCAGATGTAATCTGAAAAAACAAATCTGTAAATGCTGCAAAATGATTTCGTAATATAATGTTATTTCGTTAAATACCATGTTATCTAATTGCCCCTGGAAAACAATGAACTCTTCTGTAAATCAATAATTTAGAACAGTCCAAATTTGTCTTTAGATGTGCATTAGTTAACTAAACCAGGTTTAGCTGTCACTCATTTCAAGCTATTTTGGGGAAAAAACACCAACGACTGAAAGCGATCTTTAAAACCATTTCGTCTGATTAGGAACATTGGGTATAAGGAAAATGTAACCAACAAGCGGAGAAGCAATGTTGTGATCAACCGAGGTTAATCTAATGACCGTGAATGACAGGAATCAACATTTAAACAAAACACATTTTTGATATGATTTCTATACTTTTCCTCCCGGAATAAAACACTTTTCAATGTTATTTGAAACAGTATCAATATCATAAGTATGATTTCCCTCGCATAAAATTGTTTGTTTGTTTCATTACTGTTTGAAATAGTAAGGGGGGTGACACTAGATATGACGCCATGACCATATCGACTGCAGATACTGGTGTATTAAGCTTTTTCGTAAATATTTCATTTATACATTCATTTCTTAGCTGAGTTACGAGAAAAATTAGGATTAACTTGCAGACAAATTAGGTTAAACTCGTAGAGGTCAGAGGTCTAGGACATATATGGCATAGTCCATGTGAGATGTCATTCCCACCTATACTTCTCATACCTTGGGCGTAGCTCAGAATCTCCCAGTAAACCAATCAAACAATAAAAAATATGGTCCCAAAGTGCCGGCTTTATCCCCTTGGTCTCCTCCATGAAGCTTTAGGGCATATAAGGCATAGGGCATGTGACAGATAATGCCCACCTCTACCTCCCATACATTGGGCGTCGCATAGAAACTCCCAATAAGCCGAGCTTTCAATAACAAATATGGTCCCGAGATGTCAGTTTTATTCCCTGTGTCCCGTTCCTGGTGGTCTAGGGCATGCGTGGCTTAGTGTATTTGAGAGGTCACGCCGACGTCTACAGCGCATACCTTGAGCGTCTCTCAGAAACTCCCAGTAAGACTAGCAATCAATAAGAAATATCGATCAACCTAATTCCAGTGTCTATCCATCTCTCAATAATGGTCTTTATTCACGGCATTGTTCTTTTTTTAAATGTAATCCACGTACACCATACCAAAAATCATGAATAATTTTATATAAGTTATAAATTTAAACTGTAAATCATAAATAATTATTTATAATAATAGAAAATAATAACGGAGTATATATAAAATATGGCGTAAAATTGATGAAACGAACGCGCCCTATCTCATGAATATTATTGACGGTTGGTATTGACTACATGTGTTGATGTCTGGCTTGACACTAGTTCCAAAATGTATGTAAAAATAGATATGTTTATATCTTCAAGGGGAAATCAACATTTTAATAATGGTCCCGAATTGTCTTTATACATTTATTTCATTCCATCATTTTAAATATACATTACATGAACACGTTTACATATAGGGATATATAGTCTTGTTTACTACATTACTTGGTTTTGTTTCTCCATGAATGGAGTGTATGCAAACTATTTAACATATTTAAAATTACACAATCTTATTTCTTCATTTTTAGGTCAAATACATTGAGGCGTCGGTAAAATTTGTAATACGAAACATTTATATTCAAAGGATGACTTTCATTGTCAGGTCGAGGTGACCTAAATTAAATAAAACATCAATTTATTTTAAAGCAAATTGTATAAATATGTAATTTCGAACACCTCTCTAACTGCAATAGTCAACATACATGTACCAACCTTTAAGACTTGCACTGTGGTATTTAGTACATCAAAATTCTGACATCATATCTAGTTTGTTTTTCCGTTTCTACAGAGGGCTTTAAATTATTTGAGAATTTTTAAGTTTGATGTATATTTTAGTTTACAAAGAATGTTCAACTTATATGCTGACTTCACATTAAGTAACAACCATGTTTATTGCAATCAAACTGATGATCCATACCGCACATTTAAAAAAAGCTGTCGAATCTCTATTATGGTAAGTAGTGCTCTGCTAGGTAAACATATTTCATTTTGTCCTAGCAATAAAGTGAAAAATAAGAAAATGTATTTTACAGCAAAACTCAAAATTTAATCCATTTCCTTTAATGACTTGACTTCAACATTTGCATTTAAACATATTATTTTTTATTTTTTTCAATTATTTTTTGGCATTATACACTAGTGACTAAATTGACGTTTGCGGTCAAGTTGTGTATACTGACATCTCGCTGTGAAGTTGGACATTTGAATTTTTTCCTTCACGTGATCTTAACTGATGAGAAACTCACAACATTCTTTGCAGTTGCGAAAATGTTTTGTATAAACACATATTGACCTAGAAATTTAAGTGTTACTGAGGGGAAGTACATTGTAAAGGTACAATACTGTCATATCAAATAAAAATGTAAAAAAAAATCAGATACCAAAGTATAAATTAATAGAATGTCCAGGACAAATCCGGTAAAAATGGACAAACACGGACCTCTGGAAACCTATGTAGCTTTGTGCATAAGGCTTTATAATCCCTTCGCTGATCCATGCATATGTAATTTGTTGTAACAGCATAATAAATACACCAACAGGGCTTAACGCCACCAAACTCACTTGAGTGAAACTCAAGCTCAACTCTATGGAAATTAGTCAATTTTCATTTCTCAAGGTCGGCCGACGCCACCAACATTCTTTAGAAAAAAACTCAAGCTCCAATTTTGAGTTCGGATTCAAGATTTGAGAAAGCAAAGGAGCAGTCTCAAGTCCGTACTCAAAAAACCAAATGGTCATAAAACACACTACAGACATAATAGTCAAAAAAATTAGTAACACATTTCACGAACATTTACAGTTAAGAGTTGAAATAGAACCGATTTATCCTCCGGAGTGTTCGTATCGCTTCCGGTTTGAATTTGGGTCAAACCTGAAGCATGTTATCACACGGATAAATTGATTGTTTGCTCCTTCGTTGCTTACATGTGTATTATCTAGCGAAGTGCTACTTTAGATAACAGTCTTTGCCACTCTTCCATGTTGGGGTACCTAGCACATTTAATCCTCTATCTAAGCATAGGAGGCGCAGTGATTGTTCCTTTACTCAATGTAATTACATATTTTAAGAAGTGAAGCATTCGACGGATTTATTTAGACTTAAAAGCCTAGGTGTGCGGTATAAAATATACTAAATCCCTCACTATCGAGACAAATTCAAAGCAGGCGATGTCTTCATGTAAAATCCAGCCAGAGAGCATATAAAACTCCCTGGATTTCGGTCGCTAATTTTCACTTTTTTATCTCTTTGTCAAATTAATTGTGGTACTTCTTACACATATTAAACAAGGCCTTCAGACGTACTGTACAATAGCCTACTTAAGAAGTGGAGTCAATCAGACGTGGATCCTAAAGAATTCAAAAGAATTGTTGAAACATTCAAAATCATATAACAAGCATCAAGCATTTTGATTTTTCGACCCTTTAC
Organism: Atrina japonica; assembly: GCA_030159075.1. Classification (NCBI taxonomy): domain Eukaryota; kingdom Metazoa; phylum Mollusca; class Bivalvia; order Pterioida; family Pinnidae; genus Atrina; species Atrina japonica. Next base: position 1,125,432 of record BROG01000184.1, read on the forward strand.
ACAACAATTCCTCATCAAAATATCAAAAACAGACTAGCATCTATTATACAAAACTCTTTTGTATACAACAATGGAAATCGCAGAAATAAATATTTAGTATTAGGTCACGAGGAACCTTATTTTGTCAAGGAACACTACGATTCCAATAACAAGTTCACTGAAGTAGATATTATCAAGATGTTGGGGTTTCTAGTAGAAAACATCTTCGTGGTTTGGGGGGTCTTTCCGGCATCTTTTTGTATCTATATGAAACGAAATTTATACAGTCGCTGCTCTCCAAGGGAAACAAACAGTAAGCACCTCGGTTCAATTTTACTTACAGGTATACCGACGATGTTCTGTTCATATATAATTCAGAATTACATAATTGCCTCGGCCAGATATATCCTGTTGAGTTAGAAATCAACGAGCAATGCATATGCCTCTTACCTCACTCCTGTCTATTTGAAAGGACGGACAACTTCACACATAACAAACACGACGATTTCAATTTCCATGTCCATGCATTTGTACATGTACATCGATGTAATTATGTTTCATAAACTTCTTAAGATGTGCGTGTGCCAATTTAATTTCAATAAAAACGTTAGTGCTTTTTTTTCTCAACTATCTAAAAAATTTAGAAAATAATGATTTGGTAATTTAAAAATAATGTTAATTAGATCATGTTAGATCATGCTTTATATATCATACACAGGTCACTAATTTGGGGAAAAGAAATCTTGCGATACAATTAAAATTTTGTAAAAGGAATGGTCTCTTGTCCATTATTTAACAAATGCGAAAAATCCCAAGGTGTACCATACATTTTTACCGTGCTGGGAACTGATGCCAATGCTGTAAGAGACGCGTTTTCCCATCGTCGTAAATCCACGTCTGGAATAGGTTAGCTCTAAATAAAGAAGTGAAAACTTTAAAACACTAATGATGTTTCTTTTAAAATGAAATTTAATGTGATGTGCTTTAAAAAGGTTGGTTTCAGTGTATGGAAAGCAGATTTAAAAAAAAAAAAACTTACTATATCCTCTCATGCAGCCTTTTGGAAGCTCCTTTTACATTTGCTGAAATTCAATTCACTTTGGGTAAATGATTAGTCTGGCCACTAAATGCAATACTTATTATACATAAACCTAGTACCTGGTATTTCGGTACCAGCTGTTCATCTTATACTAAAGTAATATTTGGCACTGTTAACATCATTTAAATTCAAAAATGTTTTCTAAAGCTAAGATAGTCATTTTTACAGTGGTTACTCTTAGACGGATTTCCGCTATACGTTTAGAGATATTATTTGGCCTTGTATAATACCACTTTCTCTTTAGAAAATACACATAACTTTTAAATTGGAGCTCAACTGATGAAGTCTAATTGACAGAAACGATATCGTCTTGAGCATTATAACTTTGGTAGTATGATTATAATATATATATATATATAGAAACGAGTCGACATGTGATAATTAGTATACGGTATTTTAAAACTGAATATTACCAGGACGCATGGATCTCGAGCTTCTGAATTCAAAAATCCCAAATTTATATTAAGAGCATAATGCCGAACTTTCTACCTACCTACTCGCTGAATTCCACTTTGATTTCAGTTTAAATTAATCTATTCACGAAATATTTGTTTAAGTATAAAGAGGTCATTATACTGTGTCTAGGGGATACTAGGCCGAAAATCTTCCCTGGCTTTACCTTACTTTTCCAGAGTCAACTTTCTTTTGAAAATGATAGTATATGTGATTTATTATCGGGTTGCTAGGCGTCTGGACTAACGGGCCTCCATATTTCAAAATCATCTAAAATTTGTGTAAAACTCGATCCACTAATGGAATATTGCACTTCATATTATGTGCAATGACCATGGAGGGATTCAGTATGTGCCCCTAGGATTGACAGAATCTGGTGTAAAATCTTGAATTTTCTATAAAAAGTATGAAAATTAATGACAAATTTCCACTTGACGAAGATGTACTAGATTGCAGTCCCTCAAACTCTAAATTCTTGGTCTGCCTCTGGTAAGATATGCATTGTATAACAGTTCAGTATAACAGTTTTAAAAAGTGTATATATATTTCTATGTCAGCATCCTCATCTTCTCTGAATGTTTTTAGATCTGCCATCTTTTAAACGTCATATGTGCAGTAGAAATAAGTTAGTAAAAATACTTCTCATACTATAGGTATAAAAGTGCAGTTTTCCAGTATTTCACCTGAAATTATCTACATTATCACCATTGAAGCCCCATTTGTATCACAGTTTCATTATTTGTTGCTCATCTAATTATTTATCAGCTTAAGAGTTTTTAAAGCTTCAGCCGTTCAGGCCAAATTTATATGCTAAAACTTAATTTTCACATATCTAAAAACTTCAGCATGAAACAAGGCGTTTGGAAATTAAATTTAAGATCAAAACTATTACCTAAATCTATTATAGGACATATTTATCAGTAACATTATAAATATGTTTCGATTTAGTTCTGTAAATTTAAAGAAAATCCTTAGACAGTCAACAAATTCTAAAAGACTGTTTGGAAGAATGCAGTTCCATCTAAATATATAGGGAATATATTTATTGGAATCTCCCCATTTACATCCCTCTTATAAATAAATGAAAAATAAAAGATAGGACATCCCTTCCTCATTATTTTCACTCCGTTACTGTGATATTGATTAAGATATGTGACAAATAAAATTAACGAGGTAAGCGTAAAAATTATGATATGGCCGATTAGGATCCCACAGAAATCAAGCTAAAATTAGGCTTGACTTTACTCAGCTGATTACGTACTGATTTGTGTTGGTGACGGCGAACTTAAGTACTTCGTCAGCTAAGCGAAATTTAACAGTTGAGCTGAGTACTGAGCTTGAGTATTGAGAAAATTTAGTGTCGGCGGGCCCAGTACTCACATGTGATATAAATGGTAAAGGGTGTGAACAAATGTTTCTATGGCCATAATTGTGCTTATTTTGAAATAAAATTGCGTGATGCAGAATTTTGCCACTTTGTTAACGCTGGAAATAACATTTTCTCAGTAAAAAGTAAAAACTAGAATCCAGTTTATTGAAATAAACCTGTAAAATCTATCAAAGATCTGTAGCCTACACAATGTATATGTTTCAGTATTGATTGTATCATAGCAGCCACTCACACATCACACACACACACACACACACACACACAGATACAGATACACATACATATATATATATATACATATACATATACATATACATATACATATACATATATATATATATATATATATATATATATATAACTACCATCAACAACTCGTATCGAAGTTTTTTTATTTAGTTCATGGGAAAGAAGATTGCCAACATGGGTACATTTGAGCCACCCTGGATCCACAACAAAACCAATAGATTTGATAATTGATAAGGCCTCCGGCTCTCGTGAGCTAGAAAAACTAATCCCAAGTAGTAATTTTGTCTTTTATGAGTTAAGTTCTTTAAATTACACTTTGGGGAAATGGATATGTGATGTATATTGACGACAATATTAACAGGTCGTGATCTAGTGTCTGAATGTTTGTTTTTTTTTCTTCTTTTTTCAGACACCCAAATAACGCACCTTTTCTGACCAAACGGTCTCTTAATCACCAAATCGTTAAAATATTTGCTATTTCCCAAAAGTTAATCTAATTTAAACACCATATGCCAGATGTTAAAAGTAGTATGATAAACAATTTATTGTCCCGGATGTGCGGAGATATAAGGATTTGTTTACCCTCAGCAACTCCTATTACCCTCGGGTTTCGCCCTCGGGAAATCATCGACAATAAATGTATATTATCGATGCTGCATTCATTCATGTATCCTTTCCCTCTTGAGAAAAAAACATTTCGTACTACCGACGTTTTACTGATTCCTTGACTATTTCCATCTTGCAAAAACAATTCTGCATTACGGGTACAGTGTTGATTCAGCGGCCGAGTAACCCTTTGCTCAATCAGAAATGTAATCGATTCACCTGTTTATATTATTCAGAGCGTTTTGATGATTTTGTTATACAGCAAAGCTGTGATAATAATATGAACTACAAGTAGTAAAAATAAAAACAGATTTTCAGTGATTATATACATGCAAATTTTGATTACATTAAATATACATTGAATAAAAGAAGTATAATTTCAAATGTAGTCTCAATACATCATATAGCATTTAACTTAAAATTTTGTTTTGACAAACGACATCTGATGCAAGTTCAGATGAAGCGTAGGAACATATCTGCACCAGGCAAATCACCGTTTCTTTCTACTCATTGCAATTTTTTCTGTACTTACCTTACAGATGTAGGGCAACAAGATCATTGTGTTAATGTGTTATTGACGGAACGGTTATAAAACTAGTAAGCGATATATGGTAGGCTTTGTCTACTACATTTCACTGCACAGAGGTAAGCGTGTTATATATATATATATATATATATATATATATATATATATATATATATATATATATATATATATATATATATATATATATATATATATATATATTTGATTTAGTGTATTCACATTTATTTAAATTTCAAGTAAACACTTTCTTTACATCTGACGAAGTGTGTAACTCAAATTAAAGTGGGATGATCAGTTTTTTCAACAAAAGTGTCTTTCTATGATACTTCTCAGACTGGTATACAATAGCACAAAAATGTATACAGGTACGAATAATTGCTGTATATTTTGTGAAACTCAAGTTTGGCACTTTTTCTATTGCAAATAATTAAATCCACCTTACTATTTGTAGATTTTTACCACACTGAGTCTGACTATAAAATATAAATTTTGTTAGTCTATGTATACCTGGTGTTGTACACCAAGAACAAGAAGTAAAAGTATAAAAAAATAATAATCGAAATAATATTTTTGGTAAACAATGCTAATGCCTCTTTACCGTTTGAAAACACAAATATTATTAAACTATATTAGTTCACTCTTTTAATTAACTCAACTAGATGCAGTTTGTTATGTGTAAATCTGTGGTATTATGAAATATTTTTATATTTGTTATTTGTAAATCTTTGAATAATATATACATTTTGATTTTGCTTTATTTCCAGATACAAGCCTCACAATGAAAAAATTATTCATCTTAGTAATTATACTTGTCGCGTTGTCCTTGACAGTAGGACAAGGCGGTGGTGACGGAAGAGGCAAGTATCATTTACTTCTGTAGAAGCATGCATGTTTGGGTGCTGATCTTTCTTCATCGTAATCAACATTTCTTATGCATATACCAACTTAAATATTGGTAAATAATTGACCGAGTCTGTGAAACAAAATGTAACTTTTTTGAATTGTAGTTACGTGGGAAAAGTGTATCTGTAATCATATACTGTAGTAAACTATTTCACATCATCCTATCAAGAAAACGATATATTAACAAAGTATAAGTTTTTTATTATTTCTATTACATATCGCATGTTTTAAACTTATATGTCTTGATAACTGGAATCTTATTTTCAAAGAAACAGTGGCGTCTTACACACAATTTGAATTTCGAAACATTTATATTTAGACAATGTCTTTCATTGCTAAATTAATGACAGGTGACCTGAAATAATGAAACCAACATTTTAGATCACAGACAAAATCGAAAATGTAATAAAGTACAATATGAACATTATCTCTTGCTATCAATAGCTTTTTATTTCCAAATGAAATTATATAATTGCACGACTGCAATATGTTGGTTAATTGCTATATAACCACACAATTAAACACATACACACAAACGGGGTGAGAGAGAGAAACACACATACATACATACATACATGCATACATGCATACACACACACACACACACACACACACACATATATATATATATATATATATATATATTAGATTTTCGAAACTACTATTAGTTCCAGTAAAACATGACCAATACCCTTCCACAGGTGTAGAATGCCATATAAAGCAACTTGACCCGGTAAGGTCAAATGATGTAGCACCGTCTTTCACATTACAGACAGACATGTTTGATCGGACTTTATACGTCGTCTATTTGGTCAAGAAATTACACGAGATATCCCATAGTAGACATGACATGATATAGGGCGCTTCGATCGTCTCCGTCAGCAATATTCAACTCTTTTTCCGTGTCAACATTGACAAGGTGGAAGCCATCTTCTAAACAAATGTAAGTAAAATTCCACATTAACGTGGACTCGCGGCGGGTGTGACCGATCAACAGAGTATGCTCCCTCATAACATGTCGCTAACACTACCAAAAAATATCAAACTTAATTACCTTGAATGCGAGTTATCTCCGTTTAAGTGTTGTAATGGGCATATATCCCTATTAGGAAAAACACCAGCTTTGTTTACAACATGGGCGCAGACATTTTGGACACCCAAAGTTGTGCGGAGGGTAAAATGAGCCCAGAGATCTGATTGGTCATTAAATGAAAAAATTAGTTTTGCCATTAATAAGTGAAATTAAGGTGATAAAAAAATACATGAATATTGGTAGTACTTTGGAAATTATAGGGTTAACGGATGAAAATTGAAAGGGAGGGGTCATATGAGAATAGATATTTTCCTTTGGTGCGGAATACTACGAGTTGTAAACAAGTGAAAATTTGAAGTAGAAATGCAACGGCAACCTATACTTTTGATTGCATATTTTGTTATCAAAAATATTGATCTTTCAGGACAGGGTACTTATTTGACCCAGATTTAATAAACATGGGAGTGACAGTGACCTGAAGTTTTGTAAATTAGCATGAGGCCTATGGGAAAATATTTGGTGGTGTCTGTCCTATAGAGAAATGCACATTTGACACATGTAGGCTGGATGAAGCCTTTAAAATAAGACATTTCTCTCGTTTTTATCGCCTAAGTTGCAATTCATTCACTTTTACTCATACTTTTTAAACAGATTTGAGGGTCTCTATGAAATGGGGCACCTGTTGGGGGTCCACAAGGTGCAAATTTAATAGGTGTGTTGCCTCTACACACATTATTATGCATTTGTTGCATATTGAGATCTCTTAATTTTATCTGTATGTTTTATATCACACCTAGAACTAATATTTTTTCATTTATTGGTCAAAATTCCATCTGTACTTGGAAAATTCAAGTATACCCCCACCCTCTCCTACAAACATTACATGTTCTTTTATAAAAAATCATATAGTTATGTTATGCATAGTGACTAATTTTAGCAAAATATTTTGGAAATGATGTTTCTATTGTAAATTTTAACCCATTTGAATTAAAATCAGACCTTTTTGAGGTAAAGACTGGTTAATTTTTTTCTTTTGAGGGCAAAATCTACATATTGGACCATGTCATTTTACTCATGCAGTGTATTTTGTACCTTTAGTTGTATATATGTTCTGTATCTGAAGGGTAAAAACCATCTCATTTTTAAGAAAATTGTATTAAACTGCATTTCAGCATTTAAGTCTCATCAGTAAAATATTTCATCATGCCATATACACTGTAAACAGTATAAAAATTAATTTAAATACCCCCCCCCCCCTTATGCTGATCTGTACACAAGAATTTCCATATTGTGGTTAGGTCATATTGTGTTAAATTTGGGTAATAGATAATTTGTAAAATAAAAATTTCTTTAGAAATAGGGCGTTTTAACATTTTTTTCATAATCTATCAACATTTTAACCTGTAGAAGGAATATTTCAATTTCTTAAATCCAGGAAATATTGTCTAATAAGAGATCTAATTATCATACTCAATTACCTGTAAAGATAATTATAAAGTATCAATTATATTTTTTTCTGTATTAACTCATCTAATATTCATTCAAGTTGCATGTTTTTATAAGTTTTCTAAATTTTCAGTCATGCATTTTTTGTTTGAATCACCTTTTTTATCCAGCAAATGTCACTTAACACTCTCTTGGGGTCATTCCAGACAAAAATTAACACCTGATATTGACTGGTTTCAAAACTTAGTATAATTAAAATTTGACTTAGTTTTTCATCTGAAACAGAAATGTCATATCCTTTTAAAAGCAATTTGACTATCATTTTGCACCATTTAAAAGTCAGTCATTTTAAAGTCAGACTCAGTTATCTGCCCTCTGTATTTAATTACTTACATCATGAGACTGTAATTAAGGGATGAAACAAAACATGGACATGTCTGAAAATGATTACATAACATATTTTATATAAATGAACACAATAAGTCTATTGAAATGTGTTGTATGTAAGGGTATCCCCTCCCAGAAGTTTTACACTTTTATTAAGGGTGCACTTCATTCCTTGTCAATAAAAGCAATTTGATGATATAAAAAAATGACATGGTTTACTTTTAAGTGAGCTTCAGAAATTCTTCTTTACTTCTGGTGCCTAATTGGTTCCATGCTCATTAAGCAATGATCCAAATTTTAAGTTTTTGTGAAGAAAAATTTTTGTCACTTTTTCCATTATTAAGGGGACCTTCTACCCTTATTTGATATCATGGTCGGGAAATCATTCAAAATAATGAAGTATATGTGTTACAAACAATTCTGAATGAACATCATGAAGGAAAAACAGACAACTTCTTCATATAATGCATTTATTTGTTAATATCAATGAATGGGATTGAGAGGTAGGGGTGTGACACATTATAGACTGTGTTTCTCTTCAGGTTGGGTTCCCATCCTCATTATTAAGGGGGCTTGGTGTACAGTTAGTGAGATTTCCAAAAAATGCAAATCGACCATTTTTGGCAATGTTTTGGATAAATCTATAGGAAAAACACCAGCTTTGTTTACAACATGGGCGCAGACATTTTGGACACCCAAAGTTGTGCGGAGGGTAAAATGAGCCCAGAGATCTGATTGGTCATTAAATGAAAAAATTAGTTTTGCCATTAATAAGTGAAATTAAGGTGATAAAAAAGATACATGAATATTGGTAGTCCGGATGAAAATTGAAAGGGAGGGGTCATATGAGAATAGATATTTTCCTTTGTGCGGAATACTACGAGTTGTAAACAAGTGAAAATTTGAAGTAGAAATGCAACGGCAACCTATACTTTTGATTGCATTTTTTGTTATCAAAAATATTGATCTTTCAGGACAGGGTACTTATTTGACCCAGATTTAATAAACATGGGAGTGACAGTGACCTGAAGTTTTGTAAATTAGCATTGAGGCCTATGGGAAAATATTTGGTGGTGTCTGTCCATTATGATAAGCGATTTGAAACTTCTAGAGCAATAGATTTCTGATTTCTACTTTTGCAGGTACAAAAATTGATAGAAGCCAAAGAGAAAAAACGATGTCAAGAGGATTTTTACGTGGCGCGAAAAGAGACCAGTACCTGGTAATTCATTTAGAACATTCATTACCTAATGTGACAGGAATATGTAACGATATATGCAAGGTCAACTCTCAATTACTGTTTTTGTTTAACTATAGCTTTATTTCTTGTTAAGATGCTACAGACATGACACTGCAATGGAAGTACTTTCTTTTGATATCAAGTTTTAATTTGGTTTTGAAAATGGTATCTAAATTTAGATACAGGGGAGGGAAAAAGGATTGTTAGCACTAAGGAGTTATGCTTTTATATAAAATCATATTAAACAAATACGTTTAACTATTGATGCAATGCTATATTCAAACAAACTTTTCTTGACTCCATTCGCCGATCAGATTTTAAACAATGATGACATTTTCTACAACCCTGACCCTTTTTACCGAACTCAAGAGGTTTCTATGTAACATTTGCGATGGGTGCGGCAGTTGATTGGAGTTGTTCTTCATGTAGAGACAATTTGTATATTCAATTTGGCAAGTTAAAATAGATTTAGTTTCCATTATTCATAGTTAATTCTTAAGTTTAAGTCACTACGACATTACTATTTGATTGATAATGAAACGACATGCCTCAGGTATCATCACCATCATCATCTCTGTCCCTAATATCGTCAAATTAACTGTAATATGGGAACAAATTTTTGGTATCTCCCCATTTACCATTTCATTCGACCTAATTCAATTTTCGAAAAAAACAACACAAGTTATTATATGTTATTATATTAATATAACATTCCTGAAAAGGTGGAAGTGGAAATTGTCACCCCGAGGAAATATACTGTCAAACGAGGCAAACCCGAGGTTGACAATGAATTTCATGTGGTGACATTTTCCACTACCACCCTCTCAGGAATGTTATATTTATAATGTTATACCGATCCACTGTATTGAAGCATATATTATCCATTGAATCACTTAAAAACTGCAGTATTATGTTTATACTTTATTCATGCAAAAATCTACATGTACATAAGTTCATCACGTTCGTATAACCAACTGCCTTCGATATCCAAATCGTTCTTTGCGTCGATTTTGAATCTTTAGCCTCAAGCGAGCATGTTTGTTTGGCTGCCTTTTGCAAATATGTTGGATAATGATATATCAATTATGTCGAATCATATAATTTCGGTTGTTGATTCTTTCGGTTCCAATCTGCGTCGAAGAAATGAATGTTACATAATTCATACAGGGGTTACACCTAATTTCTACATAGGGAAAACAAACGAACCGTACGCGCATCTATTTCTGCGCATCTATTTTTATTGAATAGTACCCTGGAATAACCGAGACAGTGCAAATAATCAATGCTTATTGTCCAATGAAATCGCTAGAATTTAGGAAGAGGTATATTAACCGGTGCGAGTAATAGCTGCATAAACCAAGTATTCTAATATTCTAATGACAAAAATACTTCGCTCTATTGGGCTAGAACAGCACAAAAAAAACATTATATGTTTATTCCAGGATTTGACAATGGGGCAGCCGTTGGAACATGACAACTGAATATCTTGTAAGTCATCTTTTTATTGTAATTTGAAAGTAAAGCAACTTTTTTTAAAATATAATTATTATCACAACGTTTCATAGGTACATATTTTTGTTTCAATTCATCCGATTTGTATTGTATGTTGTTTCAGTATGATTAGATCTGTTATTATTTTCAAGACAATGATTCATACAACGTATTTTTTACATTTTGTTTACAGGTCATTAGTCATGAAATTGCTGTTGTACCAGGAAAAGAAAAGAAGACACATCATGACGGTTTCTGCTGATGTTTTTTTTTAAATAGAAAAATCTGCCTTGTGAATAACAAAGGAAAAATCTTACTTCAACTGAAAGAATTTTAACACATCGACAATTGATTAATTCATATAAACCTTATAATAATATTGATAATGATAATTGTATCATTATTGTTACTACTATCATAAATATTATTATTATTATTATTATTATTATCATTATTATTATTATTATTATTATTAGTAGTAGTAGTAGTAGTAGTAGTAGTAGTAGTAGAAGTAGTATTTTCTGTGGATTAGAACAGTATGTTTTTCAAAAAAAAAAATAAAATGCATAATTTTAATAGTTTTATTTTATGCTGAACAAAAACGAAAAGGATTTCATAACTTACATAGTTTATTAATTTACCCAGAGAAACGCGTTACAAACGATGACTATTCTGAACAAAAACGTCTTTTCCAAAAAATTAAATTTACAAATAAAGGTATAGACGCTTTAAACATTGGCAATTTTCTAAATCACACAAGGTTCTGTTCTGTGTGCCTTGCAGTCCATATAGCTATACACCTAGCATCGCATCCAAGCTATTGAATTGGAATGCATAGACATCAACAATCTTCTACACTACACCTTCACATGTTCATGTGTATCATCTTCCTTCAAATATAATCCTATCGGGCATGTAATCACCGGCGACGTTTCTATTGGTAAAAATGAAAACCTCAAACATTTTATTATAAGAGGTACTAAATACCGTAAAACTATTCCTTTAATTAACATCAGAATTTTAGTTTAATTATGAACTCTGTCGAAGATTATGCCAAATGATGGACCAAACATGAAGACGTGGAACAAGGCACTTTGTCTGAATGATTAAAGGCTGTGCTATGGTTAGGAAACTCTAGTATTCCAAAACTTAAAGGAACTAAGAAAACACGTTCTCAAATTCACAGTATCAAAGCATACGCCTTCTCTTCTCTTGATACAACTATTCCACATAATGTTATTAATATAAAGACTTTTAGCATCATAAACAACTGTTTTTCACGAACAGTGGTACCCGGAAATTTAAATATCTAGTGATTGGTTATCACGATATATATTTAATCAAACATCACTCTGATTCTACACATAAATGCACTGAAATTGATTTAAAAACATACTGGGATTTCTAATAAACAATATATTTGTAGTGTTCGAAGATGTTGCCTTTCAACAAATTGTCGGCATTCCTATGGGAACCAATTGTATCCCTTTATTGGCCAACATGTTCTGTTATTCAAAGGAAGTAGACTTCCTTCAGAAACCGTTGAACCCCCAAAAAAAGGAAGAAAAATCTATGGTGCCCTTTAATCTCACATTTAGATATATCGACGACGTTTTGTCAATTAATAATAACAATTTTATACATATGTCAATGAGATATATCACAGCGAACTAGAAATTAAAGATACAACAGAATAAAGCACACATCCTTCATATTTAGACATTTTACTTCCTGCATACTCAGCCGGAAATTTGACATCTAGTCTATACAATAAACGCAACGATTTGGGCTTTCCCATCGTAAATTTTCAACATTTAAGTAGTAATATCCCACAGTTACCCGCATATGGAGTTTATATTTCACAAATGATGGTATAATAGTCTTGTTCGCGATTGCTTGGTCACACCTGGTGTCATGTTGAGTTGCATTTTCGTTGGTGGTTGTTAAGACGTCTGTACGAGGATTCGTTCCTCACGTATTTACAAGCTGACTGCAGATTCACAGAAAATAATAATAATAATAATAATATATATATATATATATATATATATATATATATATATATATATATATATATATATACATATATATATATATATATATATATATATATATATATATATATATATATATCAGGATTGTTTTTCATTTTGGAAAGAATTGAGTATAAATGCAATGGATTATGAAAAAAAAAATCAATGTGCAGTAATTCATGATACACAGATTGTTTTCCTCATAATCCACTACACTTATACTCAATGCTTTCCAAAAAAGTGAAAAACAATCCTTAGTTACTAGTGGTTACCATACTTTTACTTTTTCAATTTACAAATCACAGACACCAGACTACATGTATTATCATTCGGGGTTTTTTGAAGAATGGTTGGAGCATAAATCATAAAGTTTCTCAACCTTAGTCAGCACAGGTTCCGGTATCGCTAGAACCTAAGCAGATATTATTAGAAGTACTGTCACTTTACATGCAAAAGGCCGATGGTATCTTCCATGGAACATTGTAGCGGGGTTCTCTCCTCCGCCATTAAAACTTAGCCCCATCCACATAAAAGTGAATAAAATTGTTGTGTTTGTCAGATAACACTTCTCAAAAACCAATACAACCAATATATAAAAAAGTATCAGATACCAAGGTATAAATCATTAGGATGTCAAGAATATAGGTACAAATCTGGGGGAAATGGACAAACAAGGACCTCTTGAAATCAAATAGAGGGATAAGGTGCCATGGAGGAGTAAGCATCCCCTGTCAACCGTATGAAACTCCGATAAACAGATGGATTCAGTGTGTTTTTTTTAATTTTGTTGTTGGTAATTTGCTTTTTGACCTAAAATTTAGCTGACTACACCTTGATTTGAGTTGAAATGAATGCATTATGCCATCGTTTTTTTTTATCTTTTGAGGTTTGGAAATAATAAGTTTTATTCCCCCTTTCAACAATTTCATAACAATATCATATCTAGCCATTCAACTTCTTTAGTCGGTCGCGCGCTCGACTCTTGATCGTGAAGTCTTGGGTTCGAGCCCAACCGGTGGAAGGTTGGTTTCCTGGCCTTCGGATAAGACATTAACAACCGAGGTCTCGTGTCACAGTAGGTGTCGACACGTTAAAGAACCCCCATTGCTCAATAACCGTAAGTGCCGAGATTACATAAAATTTGAAGCCCTTCACCGGCATTTGATGACGTCTCAATATGAGTGAAAGATTCTTGAGTGGGGCTGAAGGAATTTAGATTTAAGTATACTATGGCATAAAAATCAAATGTTTATCAATCGATATGCGTGTTAATCGCCGAATATGCTGAAGTTACAGATCATATATGATGACAATTGACATCAGAGAATTTAACCCTAGATACCAGCGCTTGATACTATGACGTTGCTTCCCAATAAACTGTTGACTGTTGACTTTTGACGGAAGTAATTAACCCTAAATATCAGAGGCTATCACTAAAGTTGGTTTAACTTCAATATGTAAACTTCAATCGATCTTGTAACGCAGTTTATTCTGTTATGCGCCAGCAACGGTGAATTTAAACTCACACAAGGTCTCCTTCCTGGTCCGACATTTATATTCATAATTAGGCCTTCTGTGATACCACATCATCAAAATCTGATAAAAATGATACAATAGTACTTTTACGATCTATACAAACAAAAGTTAAGTCTCCCCGCCCCATCCCAAAAATCATCCAAAACCCAATTATGATGGATAGCTAACCACATTGTGAACTGAAATATTTTTGTGATTTTGGTAATTGAAATATGAATAAAAGGTTACAAGATGTATACAATATCGAAAATGACACGTATTAGCTGGTAGAAGTAGTATGATTCCAGTTATCTCCCCTTAGTGTAAATCTAGTGTGGGGCAAATTTTTATGTCCCAAGCAGATGAGTTTAATTTGCCCAAAGACATTATACAGGTTTAAATACCTTAATTCTCATATTATTTCTTAAAATCTAAATCCATCAATATAAAGTGATTGTGTCGGTTGGTATATCAAATATTGTAGTTAAGTTGTAAATCCGGTTAACAGAAACAGGTATTTACAAAAAGTAACAAAACCTCGACGTGGAAAACGAACGTTAGGCGGCAAAAACTCGCGAAAAAATACGGAATCGATCTGCTCCAGAGATCTATTATCTTAATTGAACAGACGTATCAAATACACATTTAGTCTATATATTAAACCGTAACCTTAAACCTTAAAGTAGATCTAGCCACAAGAAATGAATTAGCAACAAGAAAGGTTCAATTTCAAATATTTTTTTTTCAAATATTAATACAGTATTTTGTTTAGATATTTATGGAATAAACAATTAGTATACTATCTATCTGTTACTATATGTCAAGATACGATGAGAATAGATTCGACAAGAACGGACCATAATTAAATAAAACTGTATTCAAACATTAATAAAGTGCGTCTCTGCATATTTATGGGATAACAATTAATAGGTTATTTCATTATCGACCTGTCTTTCTATATACAAGGCAATACACAATGTGAATAGATATTGCAAGTGATTAGTGACAATAATATGATAAGTTACCAACTTGTAACTGACAACAGGTGATCCGAAGAGCTCACGCTCAGGTAGCTAAAAAGCATTGACGAGTGACTATCAAAATAAACAACACAAAACAAAAAATAATCAGGAATCGTAATATATTTAAATAATTCCTGCTCTTCTTTATAGATTTATATTTTATACAGACTCTAAAAAATAGTACCTAGCATAGACGTAGGAATCGGGAGACCAAGTGGCGGGAGCAACGTGCCCCTACTTTTTTCAAATATAATTTGTTTTATAAATTTATTATAACCACTCGTAGTATATATAAAAACCACAGATACCAAAGCATAAATCAATAGAATGTCCAGGACAAACACGGACCTCTGGAAACCAAGAGGTGGGATCATGTGCCATGGAGGAGTAAGCATCCCCTGTCGACCGTTCAATGCATGTACGGTTACATTGCATAGTAAATTAACCAAATTCGTTTGGCTGTACGTTTAGTTTAATACGTTGTAGTGTGCAAGGATAATTACAACTGTACAAATATACTGGCTACAACTTTCCGTCTTTAACTCTTAGCTGATTTACTATGTTACAACAAAATTAGATATATATTAAAGTACTCATAACTTCAGACATGACGAAATGTGAGTATAAAAATTAATAAATCAGTTACAATAGATAATCCCCAATGTATAACTTCCTGGTATCTACATCGCTGATATTGACATTTAAGATTGATAAAGTTACCATGTACTTGATTGATATGCCAACAGGTTAAATCCCCGAAACCAATCGGCATTCCTATGGAAACCAATTGTGCTCCTTTATTGGCCGACCTGTTCCTTTATTCATACGAAGCAGACTTCATTCAGAAACTGCTGAATCAAAAGAAGAAAAAGTTAGCGGTGTCCTTTAATTTGACATTTAGATATATCGACGACGTTTTGTCAATTAATAATGACAATTTTCATACATATGTCAATGCGATATATCCCAGCGAACTAGAAAATAAAAGATACAACAGAATCAAGTACACACGCTTCATACTTAGACATTTTACTTAATATCAACACAGACGGGAAATTAGCAACCAAGCTATACGATAAACGCGACGATTTCGGCTTTCCCATCGTAAATTTTCCACATTTAAGTAGTAATATCCCTCACTCACCTGCATATGGAGTTTATATTTCACAAATGATCCGATATGCCAGGGCGTGCACAACATATGAAGATTTCATATACAGAGGTAAACTACTCACTGACAAATTATTGACACAGGGATATCGAAAACCGCGTTTAATGTCAACGTTCCGCAAATTTTATGGTCGGTATAATAGTCTTGTTTGCGACTACTCTGTTTCACTAAGTGAAATGTTGAGTTGCCTTTTCGTTGGCGGTTGTTGAGACGTCTGTACCAATTGTGACGAGGATACACTCCTCACGTGTTTTCATTGGACTTGACTGTGGACTCACGGCGGGTGTGACCGGTCGACAGGGGATGCTTACTCCTCCATGGCACCTGATCCCACCTCTTGGTTTCCAGAGGTCCGTGTTTGTCCATTTTTACCGGATTTGTATCTATGTCCTGGACATCCTATTGATTTATACTTTGGTATCTGAGATTTTTATATCTTTAAGTTGTTATTCTAGTTAACACATCTAATTTATCTTTTATTCCCAAACATCTCCGATAATTCATTCCAGATGGACTGGCTACTTACAATATAAATAAACACAAATTCTATACCTCGACATTACAACATCCTTTAATAATTAAACTGCATGAAATAGGTAACAAATGACTTTCAAAATTATTTGATCGAATTGCAAATTTTAATAAAAATGTTAATTCTGCATTTTGTATATTGCTATTGTGAACACGTCTGAAATCCAGAACAAAGGCTCGTCAGAGCTATTGCAATTTAAAAAGTATCTTCGTAATGCTCATGCATTTGTATTTGCTAAAACCCAATGTTTCTCTGGTAAATGAGAGAAGAATTGTTTGGCCGGGGTAAAAAGAAGTTACGACGTGAAAGTTTACTATCTGGTCTTTTAAAACCTAGCATTTCTTGAAAGCCCCTGGACAACGGGGAAAGAGTAACATTGTGTTTAGAATCTAGCTGATACCTTATCGCGCTTCCGAAATATTTTTAACCACAAAGTTATCATAATTCAGTATCTGGAGGATACTTGGCTGAACAATTCTGGGAACATTGTCTAAAGATCACCTCTCTTAGGAGATCGCCTCGCTTAGGAGACGACCTAATATTTCAGACAATAGATTTCCAGTTGTTTGATAAATATTTAATAACTACAAAACCTGACTTATGAAAGCACCTCACTAATCAGATCAATTTCATTCAGTACGTCAGGTGATCTTAATCGCGAGATTTCAATGTACATTTTTGCGCTGATCCAACCGTCTTTTTAGAAAGATAATTAATACTGTGATACTTATGCCAAGTATGTTTTGTGCATAATAAACATAATTGAAAGCAGAAAATAAGAAAAGCAATGCAATCATCTTTTATATTTCGTTGACGTAAATGTTGGGGTTATGACAGTAAGAGACGATTCAGAAATGTTGTAGTACATGAAAAAAATCAGGAAATAGAACAGGGAAACATCATATGTATATCGACCACCGATTCGTGGTTCACGTCAGGTGTATAATCAACTGATTCCGCAACGGACTTTAATCTTGTTTTTGATCAACTTTAAACGATAGACGATGATTATTGAATAGTGTATGCATCAAAAGAGTTCAAATCACGCATTAACAAAGGTTGTTGTTATGATATTTTATTCTGCTCTCTTTTGTAAACACAACCCTACAAATATGACAATCAAGTGTCTTTGAAAATAGGTCTTCGACAAAATATGTATAAAATTACCGATGAGGATTCAGACACAATATCAAATGTGGATTAAACTTTGTGTTATGAGTAGCTCTGGTCACCAAAGTATCGATGGTACATTCACATTTGTATATTGACGCACAGTCCCCCTGTACCATGCTGTGCGCCTATTAACTGCTTTCGGCCTACACGTGAGTGTTATATATAGCCCAAGGTCTCTAAACAAACACAACTACATGATCTTAAAACTGATTCAGTACCCCAAAACATTATTTTACGAAACCGTATTTGTTCCCAAACAAGTGCAAACGTACCGCTTAGCAACACGTTATTGGTATGGGGAATCATTTTTGTCACTCTGTCGGTTGCATTTGATCAACGAAATCGCGTATATGGTCGAACAGGTAAGTGTCAGCGACTTACTAAGCGCGAATGAATTCTGCTGTTTATATTCAAATTTCTTACTCCATAGTGTATGCATTTATATATTTAAGGGAACATTTGGAGGTTAACAATAGTTTTTTACTGTTGTTCTTTCATTTTATCATATCAAGAATACGATACACGAACACATTTTTACTAGATATTATATTCATTTGTTTTGTATTTAGGTAGAACAAGAAATATGCGATCTATTTTAACATGTTTAAAGTAAGTTTGTTTTTCATGTTGAGGTCACATGCATCGCAGATTCAGTAGAATTTGAAACACGAAATATTTATATCATCAGACGTTGTCTTTCATTGTCAGATCAAAGTAACGTAAGCCAAATAAAGAAGGAACTTATTTATACATAAAATTCCTAAATGATACCTTTGGTGTTATCTATTCGATAAATGTTTCCAGCATTTGCCTATGTTATTGTGCAATGGTATGTTACTTAAAACGATAATTTATATACTAAATTAATTTGCTTTCACATAGTTAAACTGTAAAAGGTTCTCAAGAGTTTGTACCGTTTAGAATGGTTGCTTTCTTTTTGAGAGAAAAATAACCGACATTTTGATAATCAGCACAGTGGAAATACGAACAGCTTACCCATAATCGGGAAAAGTCTCAATTGTATTGAGTCTAGAAACTGCAGACACGTGTATTTTGTACTACGCCGAACCCGAACCCGAGCCCCGATAGTTCATTTTTATAGCACCAAGAGAAAATAACACCTGTCACGTCCATTGTCATATCATATGACGGTTTTTTGTGTAATTAATTTAATGTTTGGTGTGTTATTTCACTTCGACATTAATACATAATGACATCAAATCTGTTTATTTTTAAGTTACCGATAATGTATACGGTAAATTTGAAATGAAATGTCAAGCACTAAACTAAGGAATAAGAAACTATAATTAAGGAATGAACGCTTGTCAGACTGCATTTACTGTCAGTATGGATACCGGTTGGTCACAAATAAATAGAATGGCGCCGTTAACATTTAACTGTAACTCAATCGTATATCTAACCTATATGTAATCAGTCTCATTATGATGGAACGATGAAGTAAAAGGTAGAAAAGTAAAGTATTGAGTTTTCTGAATGAGAGGCTTTCGTGTGGCGCTATTTGATGAATGGGGTTACAATGTTGTGCGACGTCACATTTATACTGATATAAACGCCGTCTACATTAAAAATGAGTCTATTGGGGGAATGTAAATATTATACGATTATAGCATTCAGAATTTAAGTAATTTCCTTTAATTTCTTTTATTCGCGCCCAACATTTGTACCTGAACATACTTAGCGTCACTTTCGAAATGATTTGATTTCCCTGTGATTGATTTATAATAATAATAATAATAATAATAATAATAATAATAATAATAATAATAAGATAATGACATGAAGTGGAGTGAAATGAAGACAATAAAATCGCGTCGACAATCAACTTCCGGAATTCAATTGTAAATTATAAATCCAAGTATATAACTCAAATGCAAAACATTTCTTCCCAATTTATGTAGACACTTACATCTGAACGCGGCCTATTAGTAATTGCCTCATTTATTGATTCTACTTGCTTGCATAATTACACTGTTGGAAAACGATCGATGTGATAGATTGGGGACAGGATGAAAGGGTCATTCCTGACCAGGACCTGGCACCATAAAACTTAAGGATTACTTAAGTCTAAAAATTGTACTCAACCGTACCTTTAAAAAAGCAGTAGCCACAGTACATGACACAACATTTAACTTAACATCTTTTCAAAGGGTAGATCAGTGCTCCAGATAATTTTCAGAGCACTTGGGTATGATACCCATCATTTCCAAATCCAGTGGGTACTTTCACCAACACAATTTCTGTTAAATGGGTATTTTCCAATTGTGTTGCCATATTACCATTGCCATTGATTTTACTATCAAGGTTTGGTTTCTAAATTACCATTAATTAATCTGTATTTAACTGGCTGTACAATGTAATTCCACATTTTAAACATATGAGTTTGGGTCAGCTTAACTTCATTATCACTACAGATCTTTAAGACACGTTATGACCAAGATCGATTCAGAAGAAGTGATCTCAATATTAGATCTCTTAGTAGGTTTCAGTTCCAGTGTGTTTAATGTTACGCTTCAGTTTTAATTTGCATTGAGTATCTTACGCATGGATTTTAATTTGTTTGCGTATCCATTTATTTTTATGCGTAAAATACGCAAATACGCAGCTTATCTGGAGCACTGCAGCGTATACTTGAAGTTTTGCTTCAGAAACAACGTTTATTCCTACATTATAAACGGGTTCCCTCCTCAGCTATTAAGATATTGTACCGCCACCAAATAACTAAAAAATGTTGTGTGTGGCGTTGTTTTGATTTATAATTCTATAACATAAGGATGGTAATGGTTGTAAACTGGTTGTCCCCTCTTCCATAGATTTTGTCGATTACAACGTATTTACTTCTTGTCTCAGTGAATTGATGTTATCTGAAGATTTGGAGTAGGTCTACATTGCAAAGTATATTTTGTACATAATAAACATCATTGAGAAAAGTAACACAATTGAAGTTTAGTTTTGTTCACTTCAAAGTTGGGATTTTGGCAATAAAACATGATTCAATAAATTTTGTATTACATGGAAATAAACAGGATAAGTATGGGTAGTCTTAAAATGAGATAAATGCCGTTGACAGACATTTAAAAATACAGTAAACTGTGTGTGTGTATGTGTGTGTGTGTGTGAACCCTATCCATGGTGTGAAGTAAAGTAAACTCTCTAAATGTGCACGGGGCTTTATCTGTTTTACAGTACACTATATGTAGCGACCCCAGCTCCTATCGATAACGCACTAGAATTTATCAAATTCTAATGTTTGTTAAGTTTCAATTTCAGGCATTATTTATTTCAGAATATTTATATATTATATACCATTTGGAATAGAAATAAATGTACTTTCCAAAGGTATGTATTTTGTTGTTGTTTATTTGTATAAATAGGATGATTTTGCTATTAAAAATAAAACTCAGCACACTTTTCATCAATACCGCTTTGGCTACAGTGATGACTACACAATCCGATGGGCTATGTAAACAAACTCTTTTGCGAGTGTCTAAATGTTAATGAAATTTTATATAAAATCAGGAAATGAATTTTTCTATGCCATAAAAGTTGAACATTTGTTAAAAAATGTTTTTGTAGAAGTTGCAGAAGTGAATCTTTGACGTTGATGTGCGTAATCGTCATTAGGTATTGCACCTTTGTTCATCCATATTTAAAAATTTCATGTTCCAACTTAAATTTTTACATATCAATCAACATTATACGACATAATTTATTACCTCGCATCGAGCGTCAAACTTTTTCAGTGCACCGGTGCAATTGAAGACGACAGATGTTTCAGTTTGCGCCATCATGGATTTAACCTCCGGGTGAAAGGTTAACAAAATGACTATCGGAATCCGCTACATTTAAAACTAATTTTCCGCATCTATCATGATTTAATTCCATTAAAAATGAGTTGGCTTCTAATAAAATGCTAATATGTCTTTTTATGACATTGATCAGCGTCTATCGCTAGTTTGCATGTGACCGAAGGAAATGGGTCACATAGTAATATAAATAATTATTGGAGTAGGCCTAGGTACCCAAACGGTACTAACCATAAATGGATTTATTAATTTATAACAGGTATATTATGTGTGATGCAAAAATTTCACAACAATCTATTGACTGCAGAAATAGATTCAGTATAGTAAACATTATGCTTGGTGCAAACGTTTAGAAAGATATCTCAAGTAATAAGGAATACGTGAATTCGTCGCTGGTTCTACAAAGCACCAGTCTCCTTATATAGTAATCTAGTACAATATAAAACATCTCAGATACCATAGTATAAATCTCAAGGATGTCCAGAACACAGATACAAATCCGGTAAAAATTTACAAACACAGACCTCTGGAAACCAAGAGGTGAGATCAGGTGCGATGGGGTGAGTAAGCATCCCCTGTCGACCGGTTACACCTAAATGAAATATGTGAGGAACGAATCCTCATCGCAACTAAAAGGCAACTCGACATTTCACCCACTCAAACAGAATAATCGCAAACAAGACAATTATACCGACCGTGAAATATGCAGAGCTTTGACATCAAACGCGGTTTTCGTTATCCCTGTGTCAATTATTTGTCTGTGAGAGGTTTACATCTGAATATGAAATGTTCATATGCTGATCACGCCCTGGCATATCGGATCGTTTGTGAAATATAAACTCGACATGCTGATGACTGTTGGGTGTTACTACTTAAATGTGGAAAGTTTAGGATGGAAAAGCCGAACTCGTCGCATTTGTCTTATATCTTAGTGACCAAATTCCCATGTGTGTCTATAGTAAGTACAGTGTCAAAGTATGCATGCTTGATTATGTTGTATCTTTAATTGATAGTTTGCTTTGATATATCGCATTGACATATGTATGGAAATTGTTATTATGAATCGACAAAACGTCAAAAACGCTAATTCACTTTTCACCTTGAATGTCTTTTTACGACCATACATCCCCATTTACAAATATATATATATATATATATATATATATATATATATATATATATATATATATATATATATATATATATATATATATACTGTTTGTACGGTTTCCGTAACTTTCCTCCCAGAATAAAAAAGCTTTGAGTCGATTTTGTCTGAAACTCCTAAGTATGCTTTCCCTCACACACACTATAATAGCTTTTGTTTGTTTACTGTTTGAGATAGAACAGGAATACAACATATGTGACATCAAAATCACATCGAAAGCAGATTCATGGTTTCCTTCGGGTGCATAATCAGCTTTTTCTTTAACATCGGTCATGCTGAGATACTATATATTTAAATCATATGTAAAAATAAGACAGTCAAGTTTATTTGAAAATAGGTCTTCGACAAAAATGGTAGTTAATAACTGATAAAGAGTCAGACGTGATATCAAAGTGGATAAATAATTATACTTTGATTACCTCTGATCAGTCAAGTATCAATGGCACATGTGCATTTGTATACTGGCAAACAATCCAATGATGCAGTTGAAACCACGCTGCTGCACGACTACCGATTTCTTTGGGCCTACATGTGAGTGTTATATATAGGTCCAAAGCACTCGGTATTTGTGCATCAGCATGGTTTCAATTGCAACAGAGGACTGTGTTAAAACCAATGCGACAGCAAGAATTCACCTCTGGCACAGCACAGTTACATGGACCTTGAACGCGTCCAATGCCTCAAAACAGTATTTTACAAAAAGTATTTGTTTACAAACAAGTGCAAACGTACCACTAACGAACACGTTATTGATTTCGGGAATCATTTTTTTACACTGACGATTACAATTGAGCAACAAAATTGTATATATTGTCCTACAAGTACGTTTCAGTGACATACTAAGCGCGCGTGGATTCTGCTGTTTATGACCAAACTCTTTTACTCCAACATGCATGCATACACCGATTTTTATATCTTTTAGGGGAATTTGAAGTTTAACAATAATTTTGACAGTTTTATCTATTTGTTTCATTCCATCATATCAAATATACGATACTCGACCATATTTTTACTACATTTTATATTCATTTGTTTTATATCTATGCCCACCAAGAAAATATGCAACCTACTTTCAATGTTTTAAAATGGTATAATATTTCTTTTTTTTCATTTTGAGGTCACATGCATGGCAGCTTCAGTAGAATTTGAAAAACGAAATATTTATATAATCAGACGTTGTCTCATTCCCATATCAAGGTGACCTAAACCAAATAAAGCAGTAATTTATTATACATGCAACAACTGCTATGTGAATTGATTTGAACAGAACCTTTTGTGTGTGTGTGTTTTTTTTTTTAACTAATTAGCATATTGAAAGAAATTAATTTCATATATACAATTCGTATATGATACCTTTGGAATTTGATTAATCATTGTTGTCGGTCTTTGCCTGTGTTATTATGCAATGGTATGTCGCTGAAAACGCCAATTTATATATTCAATTAATTTGATTGCAAACATTTAAAATGGAAAATTCAAAAACTCGTATCATCAATGTAATATTAAAGGAAACTTGTGACATAACATGTAAATATATATATATATATATATATATATATATATATATATATATATATATATATATATATATATATATATAGAGAGAGAGAGAGAGAGAGAGAGAGAGAGAGAGAGAGAGAGAGAGAGAGAGAGAGAGATAGATAGTAGATAGATACGATAAATATATATCTCATGGGTTCAACAATATATATTCGGTATATATCATGGAAAAATGGCGTGGCTATGGCACGCCAAAATCACCTTAATGAGTTATACCTATTTTTCTCAATTAATCTCAGTTTTTCACCAGTTAAACCTCGTTTTTTCTCAGTAACGGACATTAAGTTGAGAAAAACCAGATTTAACAGAGAAAAACTAGCTTTAACTGCGCCAAAATCACATTAATAAATATTAATATGACTTTGGCGCAGTTGATCCTAGTTTTTCTCAGTTAAATCTAGTTTTTCTCCAGTTGATATGGGTTACGTAAAACAACTAGGATTATTTGGAGATAAAATTAGGTTGAACTCCTAACCCACTTTAATTGGAGAAAAACTAGGCTTAACTGAGAAAAAGTAGGTTTATCTCGAGAAAAACTACGATTAAGTCTTTATTTGAATTTCGGCGTGTGCATTAATTTAAACTTAGATTTTCTCAGTTAAACCTGGTTTTTCCTTCAGTTAAACCTATATTTTGATCAGTAAGCCACATTAACTAGAGAAAAATTAGGTTTCACTGT
The DNA here is from genome assembly GCA_030159075.1 of Atrina japonica. Lineage (NCBI taxonomy): Eukaryota > Metazoa > Mollusca > Bivalvia > Pterioida > Pinnidae > Atrina > Atrina japonica. The sequence continues at coordinate 1,150,932 of BROG01000184.1, forward strand.
GCCAAAATCACAAAACCTTATTTTTCTCTAAACTAGGTTTGACTGCGCCACAATCACACTAATCAATAGTTCATGCAGTTAAACCTAATTTTTCTCAGTTAAACTAAGTTTTTTTAGCTGAGTTACGAGAAAAATTAGGATTAACTTGCAGACAAATTAGGTTAAACTCGTAACGACCTTTTGCTGGAGAAAAACTTGTTTGTTTGTTTGATTACTGTTTAAAATAGTAAGGGGAGGGGGAACACTAGATGTGACGCCATAACCATATCGACTGCATATACTGGAGTATTAAGCTTATTTCGCTTATGCAGCAACGGATTTTATTCAAGTTTCTATAGCCTGATTGAAATAGCGATCATTATCGAATAGTGTACACATTTAATTGCACTTTATATAAGCTTGTCCGGGTATATTTTATCCTGTCTATTGAAATGATCAGATAATATATAGTACATATAGTATATCAGTGACGAGAAATCACAAAGTATCTAAAATAAGGTTACTGAATTTCAGTATGATTAGCTATCATCACGAAGGTATCAATGATACAATACATAACATATACAATCGGATGGTATCGATGTAATTATCTTGTACGACTACTGACCTACAAAATGTTTTATTTATACTAATGTATCTAAACCAATGTAGTAGGAAGATTTTTCCTCTTACTCGGGCGCAAAAACGGATCTTTAAACCTGCATAATGCCCAAATACGGCATTTACAAAACGAGTTACCCAAAAAAGAAAATGAGTAGTGTCAAGCCAGCCGTCTATAATACTCATGAGATAGGGCGCGTGCGTTTCATAAATTCCCTAACACATTTCCGTTATTATTTTCTATTATTATAAATGATCCTTTATGTTGTATAGTTTCAATTTATAAGTTTCATTGAATTATGATTTTTGTTATGTTGTACGTGGATTATATTTAAAAAGAAATAAAAAATACTGTTAATGAAGCCTATAATTATTGAAGGATGGATAGACACTGAAATTAGGTTGACCAATATTTCTTACTGATTGTTATGGATAACTGGGAGTTTCTGAGCGACACCTCTACTTCCTATTCCTTGGTACGCCCAGAATATCCTACTAAGAAGTCAATAACAAATAGGGTCTCAAAATACCAGTTTTAGCGTCTTTGTTCCCTTCCTGGGGGTCTAGGGCATATGTGGCATAGTCCACCTCTACCTCCCATACATTGGGCGTCGCATAGAAAGTCCCAGTAAGCCCAACACTCAATAACAAATATGGTCCCGAGATGTCAGTTTTATCACCTGTATCCCCTTCCTGAGGGTGTAGTGCATATGTGACATAGTGCATGTGAGAGGACATTCCCTCCTCTACCGCGCATACCTTGGACGTCGCTCAGAAACTTCCAATAAGCCCAACAGTTAATAACAAATATGGTCCGAAAATGCAAATTTTAACCACTTTGTCCACTTCCGGAGATCTAGGGCATTTATGGCATAGTGCATGTGAGAGGCCATTCCCACCCCTACTTCTCATACCTTGTGCGTAGATCAGAGTATCCTAGTAAGCCCAGCAGTTAATAACAAATATGGCCCCAAAATGCCAGTTTTATCCATTTTGTTCCCTTCCCGAGGCTCTATAGCATATGTGGCATGGTTCATGTGATAGATGATACCAATCACTACCTCACATACCTTGGGTGTCGCTCAGAAACTCCCGGTAAGCCCAGCTGTCAGTAACAAATATGGTCCCAAGATGTCAGTTGTAGCCCCTGCATCCCCTTCTTGGGGGCCTAGGGCATATGTAGCATAGTACATTTAACAGAACGTGCCCACCTCTACCTTCTATACTTTGGGCGCTGCTCAGTAAGCCCAGTTGTCAATAACAAATAATACCACAAGATCTCGGTTATATTCCCTGTGTCGCCTTCCTGGGGGTCTAGGCCATGTGCGACATAGTGCATGTGAGAGGTCATACAGACGTCTACTACTCATCCCTTTAGCGTCTTTCAGAAACTCCCAGTAAGACTAGCAATCGATAAGAAATATCGGTCAACCTAATTCTAATGTCTATTCATCTGTCACTAATGGTCTTCATTAACGGAATTTTTCTCTTTTAAATGTAATCCAAGTAAAACATAACAAAAACCATGAATAATTCTATATAAGTTATAAATTTAACCTGTACAACATAAGAATTATTTACAATAATAGAAAATAATAACGGAAATGTATTACGAATATGCCGTAAAATTTGTGAAACGAACGCGCCCTATCTCATGAATATTATTGACGGCTGGTATTGACTGCAGGTATTGATGGCTGGCTTGAGACTAGTTCCAAAATTTATGTAAAACTAGATATGTTTATATCTTCAAGGGAAAACCAACATTTTAATAATGGTCTCGGATTGTCTTTATACATTTATTTCATTCCATCATTTCAAATATACATTAAGTGAACACGTTTACATATAGGGATATATAGTCTTGTTTACCACATTACTTGGTTTTGTTTCTCCATAAATGAGATGTGTGCAAACTTTTCGACATATTTCAAATTACACATTTTTTTTGTTTCATTTTGAGGTCACATGCATGGAGGCGTCGGTAAAATTTGAAATGCGAAACGATGACTTTCATTGTCAGGTCGAGGTGACCTAAAATTAACTGAAGCAGCAATTTATTTTAAAGCAAATTGGATAGATATGTAATGAATTATATATATATATATATATATATATATATATATATATATATATATATATATATATATATATATAACTGGTTCAATATTTCAATATTGGTAGTTTTCACGAGATATAGGACAGCACTACAAGTAAGTCAGGAGAAAAGGAAGTGCCCATTTTGGCACTGTAATTTCTGACACCTCTCTATGTGCAATAGTTAACATGCATGTACCGATCTGTAAGACTCGCACTGTGGTGTTTAGTACATCAAAATTCTGACATCATATCTAGGTTTTCTTCTGCTTCGAGAGGGGACTTTAAATTATTTGTGAATATCTACGTTTGATGTATATTTTGGGTTTACAAAGAATTTTCAACTTACCTGCTGAATCCATACTAAGTGGCAACCAAGTTTATTGCAATCAAACTATTAATACATACCGTACATTTTAAAAAGGGGCTGTCGAATCAATATGATGGTTTTAAAGTAGGGCTCTGCTAAGTAAACATATTTCATTTTGTCCTAGCAATAAAGTGAAAAATAAGAAAATGTATTTTACAGCAAAACTCAAAATTTAATCCATTTCATTTAATGACTTTATTCGAGTCCAACATTGGCATTTAAACTTTTTTTTTCTATTATTTCTTAACATTATACACTTGTGATTTAATTGACGTTTATAGTCAAGTTGTGTATATTGACATCTCGCTGTGAAGTTGGACATCTAAAGATGTGTCCTTCGCGTTAACTTGACTGATGAGAAACGCAGCAATCTGTGAAGTTGGGAAAATGTTTTACATATACACATATTGACCTAGAGATTAAAGTGTTACTGACGGGAAGTACATTGTAAAGGTACAATACTGTCATATCACATAAAATGTAAAAGAAAAATTCAGATACCAAAGTATAAATCAATAGAATGTCCAGGACAAATCCGGTAAAAATGGACAAACACGGACCTCTGGAAACCACGAGGTTGGATCAGCTGCCATGGAGAAATAAGCATCTCTTGTCGACCGGTCACACCCGCCGTGAGTCCACAGTCAAGTCCAATGAAATACGTGAGGAGTGTATCCTAATTACATATTTTAAGAAGTGTAAACATTGGTCGGGTTTATTTAGACTTAAAAGCCTTGGTACCTACCGTCTCTCTCGAGACAAATTCAAATCAGGCGATGTCTTCATGTAGGACATGGAGGGGGATATTTCTAAATCTAGCCAGAAAGCATATGAAACTCCATGGAAGTCGGTCGCTTATTTTCATTTTTTTTATCTCTTTGTCAATTAATTGTGATACTTCTTACACATATTAAACAAGGCCTTCAGAAGTACTGTACAAAAGCTTACTTAAGAAGTGGAGTCAATCAGACGTGGATCCTAAAGAATTCAAAAGAATTGTTGGAACATTCAAAATCTCCAAACTTCAAACATATTACAAGCATCAGGTCTTTTGATTTTTCGACCCTTTACACAACAATCCCTCATCAAAATCTCAAAAACAGACTAGCATCTATTATACAAAACTCTTTTGTATACAACAATGGAAATCGCAGATTTAAATATTTAGTGTTAGGTCATGAAGAATCTTATTTTGTCAAGGAACACTATGATTCCAATAACAAGTTCACTGAAGAAAATATTATCAAGATGCTGGCGTTTGTAGTAGAAAACATCTTCGTGGTTTCGGGGGTCTTCCGGCATCTTTTTGTATTTATATGAAGCGAAATTTATACAGTTGCTGCTCTCCAAAGGAATCAAACAGTAAGCACCTCGGTTCAATTTTACTTTACGATTTCAATTTTCATATCACGACCTTCTCGTTTCTAAGTAGTAATATTTAATATTCTCCTATGTCATTTTTTTTCACAACTTTTATGTTATGCCAAGGCATGCTCTTCTTATGAATGTTTTATTCTGAGAGCAAAACGACTAGCCAATAAAATACTTACATAAGATTATGTTGCTGAACGCTTGTAGTCGTCGTTCATGAAGTTGTATGGTCGACACGTGGATCTTGAACATTATGGAGTCCCACTCTCAGAAATATTCGATAGTATTCTGGAGCACGGCCACAGACAGTGACTTCCTTTCACCGACCTTGACCTTATCACCAAACTTGACCTTTTTCACCGAATTTGGGTAGAAAGGTCTTCATGGAACATTTGAGACTGGTGTGGCATGCTAGCAGAAGACACTGACTCCTTGCGGACACTTAGTCTTATCCAGTTTGGGATTCGGAATTGCTCTTCATGCTGAGACCATTTACACATCTAATTCGTCGGGTTATAATGGATTGAGTTTTGATTATCGATTGGTACTTCTTCAATTTTAATTTAGAAGGATTAACGGATCATACTGTAGTAAGCAGAACTTTCGAATTGATACTGAAAGATTGTAAAATTAATGTATTTGTTTTCTCTGGGAGCATATCCCGGACCACCATTCCATTTGTCTTTTACATCAGTTGTGTTAGCTGAAAGCCAAATGCGTGACGTTATGATGTGTTGAAAACCAATTTGTCAATCATGCTCCATATGTTTAAACAATAAGATATTTGATTTAGTCTTTTATTTATGGGGTAGAAAATTAAAATCAATAACCCCCTTTTTCATGTTTTATTTCATACCGGCTCTAGTATGAACCATTGGATTTTAAATTCTAGAGAGGGTGTGCATTTGTACATGTACATCGATGTAATTATGTGTCAGTAACTTCTTAAGCTGTGCGTGTGCCAATGTATTCCAATAAAAACGTTAGTGCTTTTTTTAACTCAACGATCTCAAAACTTTAGAAAATAATGATTTGGACATTTAAAAATGTTAATTAGATCATGTTAGATCATGCTTTATATATAATACAACAGGTCACTAATTTGGTAAAAGAAATCTGGCGATACAATTAAAATTTTGTAAAAGGAATGGTCTCTTGTCCATTCTGTAACAAATACGGAAAATACCAAGGGATACCACAAATTTTGACCCGTGCTGGGAACTGATGCCAATACTGTAAAGGCCGCGTTTTCCCATCGTCGTAAAACCACGTCTGGAATAGTTAGCTCTAAGTAAAGAAGTGAACATTTTAAAATACTATTGATGTTTCTTTTAAAATAGAATTTAATGTGATGTGCTTTAGAAAGGTTGGTTTCAGTGTATGGAAAGCAGAATTTTAAAGAAAAAGAAAATAACTTTCTGTATCCTCTCATGCAGCCTTTTGGAAGCCCCTTTTACATTTGCTGAAATTCAATTCACTTTGGGTAAATGATTAGTCTGTCCACTAAATGCAATACATATGATAGAAACGAGTCGAAATGTGATAATTAGTATACGGTATTTTAAAACTGAATATTACCAGGATGCATGGATCTCGGGCTTCTGAATTCAAAAATCCCAAATTTATATTAAGAGCATAATGCCGAACTTTCTACCTACCTACTCGCTGAATTCCACTTTGATTTCAGTTTCAATTAATCTATCCATGAAATATTTGTTTAAGTATAAATAGGTCATTATACTGTGTCTAGGGGATACTAGGCCGAAAATCCTCCCTGGCTTTACATTACTTTTCCAAAATCAACTTCATTTTGAAAATGATAGTATATGTGTTTTATTATCGGGTTGCTAAGCGTATTTTTGCGTCTGGACTTACGGGCCTCCATATTTCAAAATCATCTAAAATTTGCGTAAAACTCAATCCACTAATGGAATATTGCACTTCATATTATGTGCAATGACCATGGAGGCATTCAGTGTGTGCCCCTAGGATTGACAGAATCTGGTGTAAAATCTTGAATTTTTCTATAAAAAGTATGAAAATTAATAACAAATTTCCACTTGGCGAAGATGTACTAGATTGCAGCCCCTCAAACTCTAAATTCTTTGTCTGCATCTGGTAAGATATGCATTGTATAACAGTTCAGTGCAACAGTTTTAAAAAGCTGTATTTATATGTCAGCATCCTCATCTTTTCAGAATATTTTCTAGATCTGCCATCTTTTAAACGTCATATGTGCAGCAGAAATAAGTTAGTTAAAAATACTTCTCATACAATAGGTATAAAAGTGCAGTTTTCCAGTATTTCACCTGAAATTATCTACAGTTGAATCTTCATATAATATTCACCATTGAAGTCAAAGTTTTATCACAGTTTCATTTTTTTATGCTCATCTAATTATTTATCACCTTAAGAGTTTTTAAAGCTTCAGCCGTTCAGGCCAAATTTATATGCTAAAACTTAATTTCCCCATATCTAATAACTTCAGCATGAAAAACGGCGTTTGAAAATTAAATTTAACATCAAAACTATTACCTTAATCTAATATAGGACATGTTTATAAGTAACATTATCAATATGTTTCGATTTAGTTCTGTAAAAATGCTCAGACAGTCAACAAATTTTAGGAGACTGTTTGGGAGAATGCAGTTCCTAATAAATATATAGGGAAAATATTTATTGGAATCTCCCCATTTACATCCCACCGATAAATAAATGAAAAATAAAAGATATGTCATCCCTTCCTCTGTATTTTCACTTCGTTACTGTGATATTGATTAAGATATGTGACAAATAAAACAAACGAGGTGAGCGTAAATATTATGATATGGCCGATAAAGATCCCATAGAAATCAAGCTAAAATTAGACTTGACTTTACTCTGCTGAGTACGCATTGATTTGTGTTGGTGACGGCGAACTTAAGTATTTCCTCAGCTGAGTGAAATTTAACAGTTGAGTTGAGTACTGAGCTTGAGTATTGAGAAAATTTAGTGGCGTCGGCCCGGTACTTACATGTGATATAAATGGTAAAGGGTGTGAAAAAATGTTTCTATAGCCACAATTGTACTTATTTTGAAATATAATTGCGTGATGCAGGATTTTGCCACTTTGTTAACGCTGGAAAAAACATTTCCTCAGTAAAAAGTAAAATCTAGAATCCAGTTTATTGAAATCAACCTGCAATATCTATCAAAGAGATGTAGTCTACACAATGTATATGTTTCATTATTGATTGTATTATAGCAGCCACTCACATATAATTTTATATATATATATATATATATATATATATATATATATATATATATATATATATATATATATATATATATATATATATATATATATATATAACTACCATCAACCCGTATCTAAGGTATTGGATTCAATTCATGGGTAAGAAAATTGCCAAAATGTGTACCCTTGAACCATCCTGGATCCACAGCAGAGCCAATTGATTTGAAAATTGATAAAGTCTCCGGCTCACGTGAGCTAGAAAAACTAATCCCAAGTAGTAGTCTTCTCTTTTATGTTCTTTAAATTACACTTTGGGGGAAATGGAGATGTGATATATATTGGCGACAAGATTAACAGGTCGCGATCTCGTGTCTGGAATATTTTTTTTTCGGACGACCAAATAACACACTTATTCTTATCAAACAGTCCCTTAACCACCAACTATCCAAGAACTATCGAAATCGTTAAATTATTTGCTATTTCTCAAACGTTAATCTAATTTACACACCCTATGCCAGATGTAAAAAGTGTTTTCTTGAAATTTAAAGATTCATTTCAGTAAATGTGAATATCTTAAATCAATTAATGTTTGTAATTGTTTTTTAATATCTTTGTTAACTTAGTGTATTAATACATTACATTGTCTAGTGTATCTATTTGGTTATATTCGTATAACACATAAATGATTCATAAAACTCTCACCCTTCTCCTCTGGCAAAAACAATTTTGTATTATTATACCTCAATAATACAACACAATCGGGGATTGGTCTTCATGTTTAATGTGCGTGCATCATGCCTCGCTCATGCAAAAAAATTGCAGGTCGTTCGACAGTCTTTATTGATTTTGTATTTCGGTATGATAAACAATTCATTGTCTTGGTTGTAGGAAGATATGAGGATTTGTTTACTCGCAGCAGCTCCTATTCCACCCGGTCTGCAAACTCGGGAAATTTCCCTACAACAAGGGCAATAAATGTATATCATCGATGCCGTATTGATTCATTGATCCTTCCCCTCTTGAAAAAAAGACATTCCGTATTACCGGTGTTTTACTGATTTTGTTTACCCTTTCCCTCTTGCAAAAACAATTTTGTATTCTGGATGCGGTATTGATTCATTGGCTGAGTTACCGATTGCTCAATCAGAAATGCAATCGGTTCACCCGGTTATATTATACAGAGCGTTTTGACGGTTTTGTTATACAACGAAGTTGTGATCATAGTATGTACTACAAGTAGTGAAAAGAAAAACGGATTATGAATATGCATTTTCAGTGATTGTATACATGCAAATTTTGATTAGATTAAATATACATCAAATAAAAGAAGTATAATTTCTGATGTAGTTCCAATACATGACATAACATTTAACTTAAAATTCTGCTTTGACAAATGACAACTGATCCAAGGTTAGATGCAGCGTAGGAAAATATCTTGTTCAGGCAAATCACCGTTTATCCCCACTTATTGTGTTTTTCTGTACTTACCTTACAGATGTATCAGGCATTCAGGATCACTGTGTTAATGTGTTATTGACGGAACGGTTATAAAACTAGTGGGCGATACATGGTAAGTTTTGACTTCTACATTGCAATGCACAGTAGTAGGTATTATATATATATATATATATATATATATATATATATATATATATATATATATACATATGTATATATATATATATACATATATATATATATATATAGATATATGACAATACATGATATGATTTAGTGTGTTCACATTTATTTAAATAAACCTTTAAATTTCAAGTAAACACTTTCTTTCCATTTCACACAAAGTGCTTTAATGAAATTAAAGTGGCATGAGCAATTTTTTTTCAACAAAAGTGTCTTCCTATTTTACTACTTAGATTGCTACTCAACACCACAAAAATATATACAGATTAAAACATTCTTGAATTCTTGTAAATTGTGTGAAACTGATATTTGGCACTTTTTAGTATTGCAAATGATTAACTCAGCCTTACCATCTGTAGATTTATACCACACTGGGCCTGACCACAAAACTATATAGTGATATAAAATTGTGGTTGTTTATGTATACTTGGTATTGTACACCAAGAAGAAGTAAAAGTAGAAAAAAAATAATTTGGGTAAACAAAGCTAATGCCTCTTTAACGTGTGAGAAGATAAATATTCTTAAACTATGTTAGTTCACTCGTTTAATTAACTTAACTAGATGCAGTTTATTATGTGTACAACTGTGGTATTATAAAATATTTTATACCTGTTATTTGTAAGTCATTTATTAATATATAAATTTTGATTTTGCTTTATTTCAAGATACAAGCCTTGCAATGAAAACATTATACATCTTAGTAATTATTATCGTTGCTCTGTCCGTGACAGTCGGACAAAGAGGTACTGACAGAAGATGCAAGTATTATTTACTTCTATACAAATATGCATTTTTGGGTCTTGATCTCTTTTCACCGTAATCCAGATATATTATGCATATACCAACGTAAATATTGGTAAATAATTAATCGAATCCGTGAAACAAAATGTGACTGATTTGAAAGTATTGTCACGTGAAAAAAAATCAGTATACTGTATACTGTAGTATACTATTTAATTTCATTCTATTAAGGAAACGATATATTAACACAGTATGTTTTTTTTTAATTTCTATTACGTATCAAATGCTTAACATTTATATGTAATATGTAATTTCTACACACACACATACACACATATACATATATA